>APFE031203518.1:7250-33316 GCA_000404065.3 Pinus taeda | reverse complement strand
GTGATAAAGTTTGAATTCATGCATGTCATGCTCAGCTTTCAAATTTGTTTAATGTTTATGTTTTCCACTGTCTAAAGAGGATCCAAAGTCATTGTTTGCCCTCTTTAGCTTCTCCTCTTTCCTCCTTGATCATCCATCTCAGCTAAAAGCATCAGCACAAACTCCTACCTTGCCCCAAAGACCCACCTGCAAAAACTGAGCTCAATCCCCACACCCTAAATTGCAGATCCTTAACTTGCCACCAAAAAACCCCCAAATCAACTTTCAAATTAGTTTACTAGCCTAATATCTGTGTTACCTTGATTGGTCATCTTTTCCCATTGAAAATTTAACGAGATTGACCGGAGAGAGCCTTCTCATACCCTGTAGGGCTAGCTACGAGGTGAAATGGTTTGATGTTGCCTTGAAGGTTTGCCTTTCTCAGCCTGAGGTGAAATCTCAAGCGCTAACACCAGCAAGAATATGGAGGATGAGAAAAAGAGAAAAAAAAGAATAGGAAGAAGAAAAAGAAGAAGGGCCTAAAATGCCAAGAATATCAGCCACAAGAGTCTCATTCTTCTAGTGAAAATGATTCAGTTGATGATGAGAAGAAAGCAAAAAATATTGAATCCAAAGGTATAAATATTAATGTTTTTCTATTAAGTTATAATTTTGATGTTCCAAATTTTGATCAAGTTGAAGTGCCTAGTGAAGATGAGAATGATATTAAGGTTCTTAAAGCTAAGATTTCTAGACTAATAGTTACATGCAAGGATCAAGAAAAACTATTGCAGATATGTGATGATAAGGAGGCCAAGCTCAAGGAAGAGATTGTCAGCTTAAAGATCAAATTCGAAGAATAAAAAAAAGTTGAGGGAGGTATGAGGAAGAAATTCCAACAAAAGGAAAATGAATGTGAGAGATTAGAAGTTGAAGTCGTGTCCTTGAGAAAGCAGAGGAATATGGAGAAGAGCATTGTAGTCATGGATAGTTTTCTTGTGATTGAGAGATCACCATTGGATAAATCTGGTATTGGATTTCACAAGGGTGAGTCTAGTTTGCATGCAAGTAAAAACACCAAAGTTGAATTAAAATAACTTGTAGCATACAATGTCAGTAGCAAGAGTAGCAAAGAAAGAAACCAACAACAAATAAATAAGAAGCAAAACTAGCATCAACAAATAAGAAAAATTGAATGAGCTCCTACTTTCGGAAAACCGTTGGCTCCTAGGGAGGATCGTGGCAGACCTGTAAAGTTTCAAAGGAAACAACGTCCTTTTGTTTCTTTCGTGCATAAGTTAGAATGTTACAACTGTAAGTAGTTTGGGCATGTTACAACTAACTGCAGGAGTAGAATTTATAGATCTAATTAGAGGATCTTGCAGCAATTTCAACAGCTAAGGATATTCGCCATCAAGTATAATTGTGGTTTTGATGGTTATTTCTATTCATGTAACATGTTTGGCCACAAGGAATATGATTGCAGATCTAACCAATGGAGGAGAAGCACATTGCAAGTAAAGTATAGATCTAGCATGAGCAGCAGTTGATCCTCTTGCTTCATATCTTAGCTATGTGGAGTGCTACACATGTTATAATTTTGGCCATATGGCAAGAGACTGCTTGTTGTCTCGTTATTCAAGGCAAAAGCAGCAAAAACAGAGATGACCTAGCAAAAAACCAATAAAGGAAGAAAAGAAGCAACCAAATACCATGTGGAGGAAGGAGCAACAATAAAGGAAGAAAAGAAGCAGCCACAGACCATGTGGAGGAAGAGCAGCCCCTCCTGGAGTCCATGACTTTTTACTACATATTTATAGAGGACTACAGAGCTCATGAGAGGTGCATAATGTTAGGGGGAGTGTATGGTAGCAGTGTGTTAGTTTGATGAGTACAAGTTGTTGCAACAGCATATGATGAGTTCATTTGAGCCTCATGCACATTCAGTCCCACAAGATCAGCCTGTCTATTTTAGCAACTATGAATTTCATTGATATATTCATGTAAAATGTTCATGGAGCCATGCACTTGTATTGTACTCGTCATTGGGTCATCTAGTCATGATTCATGAGGTCATATGTGAGTCATGTATGAGGTCTTCTGTCATTGATATAACCATGTATGTACAATGTTATATGTCATATAGTCATCGTCATGTGGATTCTTGGTCCATATGGTGCTTCTATTTGTCGAAAGGAAGCATTGATTGCAGTGGAAGCGGTTCATTTTAGGTTGGAGTTATTTTTGTAGATGCCATGTGTTCAGGGGGAGCATTATTTTCTCTTGTTACTTTAGCTATACATGGTTAGTGTCATGATATGCTTAAAGGTATCATGATGTTCCTCATGTTATGCTTTGATAGTTGGGGTTCTTGACCTCATGTTATTAGCAAAGAGGTTGATGATGACCATTGATGTTGTTGCTATGTGGTTGATATGGATATGATGGTTGATGCCTTGATGTGCATTTTTGTGATGTTGATTATTGTTGCTTGTTGCCTCATGTGCGTATTGTTGTTGCTGCTAGAGGTTGTTTGGTTGGATATGTTGCTCAGAATATTGATTGGTTTTATTTGTTGCTTG
Organism: Pinus taeda; assembly: GCA_000404065.3. Classification (NCBI taxonomy): domain Eukaryota; kingdom Viridiplantae; phylum Streptophyta; class Pinopsida; order Pinales; family Pinaceae; genus Pinus; species Pinus taeda. The sequence goes on along the minus strand of APFE031203518.1, from coordinate 30,755 downwards.
TTGTTGATGTGAGAGGCATGGATGCTTGTTGTTGTGCATCATTTTTCATCCATGTAGAGATCCATTGCTCCAATGTTGTAGTACTTGTATTCTTGTTACCTTATCAGATCAAGTTTACCATTTTCCATTGATGTCAAAGGGGGGGTGATAGAGGATATTGGTCTGTAGTTTGTATGTGGTTTCCATCAATTCCAAAGGGGGGTATTTTTGGCATTATGATGTGCATGGTTCTAGCTAGATGATGTTGGCATTGATGTCAACCCTATGTAGCCTAGCTGATGTTTGGATGGCTTCCCTGTTGCATGGTTGCAGCTACTTGAGTTGGCATTGAGATGGTTATGTTGGAATTGATGTCAACCCTTCATGCCAACCTTTTGATGATGTAGAATGATGGCAATGATTGGTGATTATTCATGTGTTAGTGGTATTGACATGTTGAGGACTTGGCATATTAGTTCATCATGCTTATGTTCCTTATCATGACTTCTTGTAGCAGTGTGTTGACCTTTTGATGATGTTGGAGATGTGCTTCAGTGTGTTACAGAGGTGTTGCAGCTTATGCAAGTGTCAAAGGAGAGATAAGGACTTGTTGACAGTCTTGTCAACCCTTGTTTGTTGGTTTCTAGGTCCATTTGGAAGTGGCACTTGGGAGACATGTTTGGCCTATTTGAAAAGGTGTCAAGGGACTTGGAAGAGGTTTGGAGGTGAGTTCAGATGCTAGAGAAGATGATCCAACATGTAACAAAGGTTCTAATCAAAGAATTTGTATTTTTCCTTATGCTCTGCCCAAACCACACCCATGCAGACTTGTGTGTATGGTTGAAGGGCTCCAATCACATGGAGAGAAGCATGTGCGTGTGGTTGCAACTGGGATCAGGTAGTTTTGTGTGTGCAGTTGATCTTCTTCATGAAAAATTCTCCACATTCCTTACGCGCTTCCAGATTATTTCAACTTGCATATTCGTAGAAGCCTCTTGTGTGAAAACCTATAGTGCACAAGTAGTGATGATTATAGTTGGATTTCGTCAACTTTGTGCACTCTTGATCCAAGGCCAAAAGTGGAATTCACCCTTAATGTTTTATATTCTTCATTTTTTAGTTGGGTGAGGTTGATGAAGTTAGTATGTGAGTGGGAAGGATGCAGAGAAGTAAAGGAATGCTTCAGACCTAGTATGAGAAATGATAGTGTGTGCATGAGCGTTAATGGAAGCAGTATGAGAAAATCTATTTGTTGAAACATAGTATTGATGCAAAGTTTCAGATTGCAAAGATTTGTAGAAGAGTTGTTGGTAGAGATGGAGATCTTGATATAGCTCTAAGATTATGACTCTCACATTTGTTTTGCAGGTGTTGTTGATGCATTTGGCACATAGCCATTCTGTTTTATGTTGTTGATTCTATTATACATTAATTATATTCTGGAGTGAGGGTTTGATGTTGTGGCTGAGTGTAAGATTTATCTTACCTACTAGTGATTATATTATTTACTTTTCAGTGGATAGATTTTGTTGTGGTTTTTTTATATGATTCGTAGAGAGCCCTTCTATTGATATTTTATTGCAAAGTTGAATCTGATTTTAGCATAGATTCTTGGGATCCAGTATGAAAATATATGAAACGAGGTATGCATAGAGTAGAGGAGCAGTGACTTTATGTAACATCCCTAGTTAAAAATTCATGTAAAAAAAATATAAGACCACGGTCATGGGACATGTATTCCAATTTGAATTGTGGGAAAGACATCCTAGTGGGTGTGCTAAGGAAATTGGCAAAGGCAATGGCAAAGGCTTTGGAAAGGCAAGAGGCATTTATTGACATTATATTTATGAAAATAATGGAACTTAGGAGTAAAGGAAGGTGAAAGGTCATAGGTTTCATGTGAGGAGGAAAAATGAAGTAAGATAATAAATTGAACAAAATAGAGACCTCATTGATAAAAATGCTTCTGAAGATCAGTTGGCAAACTTTGGACAGGTGTTGGTGGAGCTCTCTCTCTCTCTCTCTCTCTCTCTCTCTCTCTCTCATACTCTTAGACACTTATAGTTTTCTTGGAGAAATCTTGGAGAGTGTGGCATACTTGGATTTTTGGAGCAAGAGGGCAAAGGAAGAGCAAGAAAGCACAAGATGACATCAGGATCAGTAGCTACAATGGGTTTTTCTTGCAGGTACTGAGTTCCATGTATGTTTTCCTCGCTAGTCTTGGCATGCATCTGGTTTATTGGACATGATATGTGATTGGCATGGAGGATTGCCTGGATTGAGTGCATTTTCCGAGCCTTACCATTTCTTGGATAGCCATGGTGTTGTGGTTCATTTCTTTGTTTTTCTGGTTGGTTCTCATGTTTCCTTTAGCTTGGGTTGAGTTATTAGTTCTTGGAGCCTTGGTTGGACAAATTCTTTGGAAGCTCTATAATGCCTTGGTTGAGTTATTAGTCTTGGAGCCTTGGTTGGACAAATTCTCTGGAAGCCCTATGTCAGATTGGGTTGAGTAACTAGTCCTGGAAGCCTTAGTTAGACAAACACTCTAGAAGCCCTTGGTGGGTTGAGCTACTAGTCCTGGAATCCCTAGTTGAAAAATTGCTCTGGAAGCTTGGAAAAGTTGTGTATTGAGTTATTGGTCCTGGATCCTTGGTTGGACAAACACTCTAGAGCTCGGGAGCAGTCGTGGGTTGAGTTACTAGTCCTGAAAGCCTTGGTTGGAACAAATTTCCTAGCGCCCTGGAAGGCTTGGGTAGGGACCGATCTGATGATGGTTTTGTGATGTCCGACCATGAGGTGGAATCACTATTTGATGGGTTGAAGTGGTTTGGCCTTTGGAAGCCCTAGATGGTTTTGATTGATGTGTTTTATGAGATCCCACATTCATCATTGGAATATGGCACGGGGGTGACTGGCTAAAGAGATATTTGGCTTATCCATGTCTAAAGTCGAGTGGAACATGGTAGTCCCATACCGGGTTGGATTTTGCATCATTAATATGAGGTTATTTCTCCTTGTTATTTCATGAGTATTCCACTTGTTTATTTGTGGATTATATGGATAATGTATCCTTGGTATTTTTGTTCTTATTATGTTGGTTATAAGCATGTATTATGACAGTGATGATGTATGGCTCTCCTCATGTTTTGATTTGTAAATGAATGAACAATGTATCTATGGCCTACTGGATGAAACTACAGCTAATGTGTTGAGGCAACAATGTTTCTTAGTGATTCTCAGATAAGTATGAGACCCCTATGCTTAGATCTGTTGTTTACAACTGTAGATTACATATTTGTGATATGTTTGACTAAATTCATGTCATGGCTAGTGAGGGTCTAGTCAAGGGCTTGCTCAAGTAATTGCATTTGTATAATCATTCTATTGTTATATTTATGTTCTGAAGGTATCATTGAATTCGCGGCAATGACTTGGGCTCTAGGCTTGAAAAAGTAGCTCAAATCCCAACGATGTTGGCACAACACTGAGCAAAATAGTCCTTGGACACTAGCATGCCATGATGTGGGAGCATCTAGAGCCCTCTAGATGTTGGCATGCCCAAATCATGGGAGCATCCGAGGGATAATTGGTCTAAAAACTCAGTGGGGCTCAGGGGCTGGTTACCTAAGAGGTTGGGATGGTTCTTGAGAGTCTTGTTGTTGTTTTGGAAGGTCTGTATGGTGTGTTTTCGTCGGTTCCACTTCCTTAACGTGACTTAGGAGGTTGAATCATATCATAGTGACTTCTCGCCACATGTTTACCCCAGTCTGCTAGTTACTTGGGTAGATGTGGGAGGAGGGTGTTATAGAGTGGTATCAAAGCATGGTTCACCCCTCGAACTAGATGGGCGGTGTGTTGGTCATGCATTCATGTCGGTTACATATGTGTTCCTTACACCTATAGTCCATGTGCTTGTTGCGTTTTCATGGTGTTGATCATGGTTGTAGTGATGTCACCATGTGAAGGTTGATGGTGTTGTTGTGGGATGTGCCATCATGAATGTATGGTTGTATATGCATTTGATATGCATGTTGGTGTCTATATGTTGTTATGCATGAATTGTCATCGTTATGGTTATGCATGTATGGTAGGTCATGCATTGTGAGGTCATTGTATGCAATTAGGTCATCATGATGTTATTGGTATGTTATGATGCTGATGTGTTGGCTGAGATAGAGCAGAACATCAAAGTGAAGTTTTAGCATTGGAACTCGAGGCAAGAGCATGTCATGATATAGGTTTGTATGTTGGGCATGCGAGTATGTAGGTTAAGGATTATTATATGCATTATGGTTATGTGTATACCTTTCATTCTATTGATGTTATGATTACATACATGATAGATGCTAGTTGATTAGTGTAGTCATATGCACATGTGTCGGATAGTCATGAATGATAGTAACCGGTGGTTGTATGCATTGCTATTGTTTTTTTACATTAGACAACTTGATCATTATGTTATATGTTGTTGATGAGTATGTTATAGGTTAACTTGTTGTCTTTATATGATAGTTAGCTTGATGATTAAGTTATATGTTTTTTATGAGCATGATATGTAACTTGTTTTTGTTATATGCTAGTAACTTAATGATTAGGGTTATTACAGTAAGATATTGATGTTATATGTATCATGCTAAATTGGATTGGCCTACATAGATGGTTAGGGTTATGACATTCAGGTATGAGTCAACTTCTTTGTGACATTGTGTTGTACTAATCTAAATTGATCATACATATGCGATTGTTATGCATGAACGATAAATGTTTATGATTTTCTGATATGAACATGTTAGCTAGTTACTATTATGGACATCATGACCTTATTTATGTTTGAGTTGATATGATGTGAAGTTATATCATGCTAATCTAGATTGATTGTGCATACAAGATAGCCTCCCCTGAGATACATTAAGGTATGAGTTTTTGTATGTCGTCTATTTGGTGTTTAAATGTTTGACTATGTCGTTTATTTGGTGTTTGAGGTTTAGTGTCTATTATGTTGTCTACTTGTTGTTTTAATGTTTGATTACTTGAATGATATGAGCATGTGTCTATAAAATTTATTTCCGAAATGATCTTGTTGAATATGGTTGTACTAATACATATGTGTTGAGATAGCTGACATGTACTTGAGTATAATAGGTGATAGTTGTAGCATTATGTCTAATGACTATGAGTTGACTATGGATTATGACATGATTGTTAGTCTTGGTAAAGGTTGACTTCAAATTGATAGATGTGATTGTCTTGATATTTGGAACATGCGGTTGAGATGAGTGAACAGTTGTAGGAAACATGCTTGGTATTAGCATGACAAGGTAATATTTGATTTTTTTATATAACTGTCCATTGGGTGATGTGACCGTACATAGTAAGACTTAGTTGTAGCAAGGTAAAGGTAAAATAAAGGAATTGGGAAATAATTCCTTTGGCTATGTTTGGAAACCCTAATTCCAAATGAATGAGTGTTTTGCATACAGGAAGCCTTCTTAACCTTGATTTTGTCTGACATTATGTAGATATGTGTTACAGTTATGAATATGTATTTTATAGGTACATCAACTAGTTGCTATTTATAGTTGGATCCATCAAAGTATTGGATTGCCTTTAGAGATGGCTTAGATGTGCTCAGTTGCAATCAACGTACTTGGCATAACAAGGTAAGATAACTAATATATTGATATATTGGTTTATACACTAACAATTATGTGTGTATGGTAGTATGATACAGGGAATTGCATGGCAAAGAGACTGCCATGAAATCGTGGAGAAGGCTTTGGTTGAGTTTTCCCCTTGGAAGCACTAGGAACCATGGGGATTGATTCATGGTGTTTGTTTTCAGTCTTTTGCATTTTATATTTTGGTGATTTGTTGATCTTGATTGCGGTTTTTTTCGCGTATTTTGAATGGTCGTGCCACTTTGTTGGTGGTGTCATATTGTTGTTGGTTTTCCATGGTTTTTTTCTTGTTTGCTTCTCGGTCTTGCCTTTATTGTTTTGACAGTCTTGGGAATTGGTTGGGGAATGAGGAATTTAATGGAGCTCGAGGAAAGCTATGTGGTACCTGAAAGGTAAGGTAGGACCTGGATGAAGCTTGGTGCATGTATAAGGGCAGTAAAAGGCAAGAGTATGACAACTAGTTAGATTGGTTGGGTCCATTGGTGTAAATGGAAGATGATAGGACAGTCATGGGAAAGGTAATCAAGAAAGGTAAGGTGAATGTATTTGAGGTGTCATATGCCTTGGCTATGTTGGGAATTGTTGTTCTCGATGTTGCATGCATAAAGGGAGTTCTCTTAACCTTGACCTTATGATATCTAGCAATTATGTTGTGATCATGATTATGTTGATGTCTACATGTATATACATGTATGTGTGTATGTATGTCATGTCTGATAGGGTCATCATGGATCATGATTATTAATGTTACTATTTATATGTATATTTATGTATGTATGTATGTATGTTGTTGTATGACTAGATCATTATTGTTGTATGATGATGTTTATATGTATGTATGTATGTCGTCTGACAAGATCATGATTGTTTAATTCTAATATTTGTATTTATATGTATCTATGTATCTATGTCACTGTCTGACACGGTTGTCATGGATCATTCTTGTGGAGGAATGCTTTCTTATGCAGGTGAATGACATCAAGAGGTTCCTAGTTCATGAGAAATCAAGTGGTAAGAGTAGTCCTGACAAATCTATGAGGTCAGTATCATGCGGATATGAATTGAAATTATGTTATTATAGTGTGTTTATGTTATGGATAGGCTAGTTCGAGGGATACATCAGCGAAGTGAAAGCAGTGTGGTCTACGGCATGTTGGGACAAGCATGGGTAAGACACTGGAAGCAAGGTTGCTTGGTATAGATGATGTGGTTTTGGATGTGTGGTACTATTGTTGTGCATATGTTGTATATGTTGTACATGTTGCATCTGTGATGTTATACGCATGTGGTGTTGTGTATATATTGTGTGTACATGTTGTTTATGCAATGTAATGTACAGGGCGGTACAAATAGTGTTGTGTGAATATTTCATATGCAGTGTTGGGTATATATGGTGCTATGTACATGTTGGATATGCAGTGTTATGTACATATTGTATTGTGTGCATGATGGATATGTGGTGTTGTGTGCATATGGTGTTGTGAACATGTTGGATACGCAGTGTTGTGTACATAGGGTACTATGTACATGTTGTACATGTAGTTACCCTATGTACATGTTGTACATGCAGTGCTATGTACATATGGTGTTGTGTGCATGTTGTGCATGTGGTGCTATGTACATATGGTGTTGTGTGCACGATGTAAAAGTGATGTTGTCAGCATTTGGTGTCATGTACATGTTGTACATGTGGTGTTGTGTGCAGGTGGCAATGTGTGCATGTCGTACATATGGTGTTGTGTACATGTGGTGTTGTGTGCAGGTGGCATTGTGTACATGTCGTGCATATGGTGTTGTGTACATGTGGTGTCATGCATGTGGTGTTGTGTATGTCTGGCGTTGTGTACACGTTGTATAAGTGGTACAATGTACATGTGGCGTTATGTACACATTGTGCAAGTGTTATTGTGTATAGGTGGTACTGTGTACATGTTGTACATGAGGTGCTAGTGTACATGTGGTATTTCATGTACATGTGATGTTGTGTACACATTGTGCATGTGGCATTGTGTATAGGTGGTACTATGTACATGTTGTACATGAGGTACTAGTGTACATGTGGTATTATGTGCATGTCATACATGTTGTGTTGTGTACATGCAGTACTACGTATGTGCATTGTGTAGTCGTGGCATCGTGACATGTGTATTCGTTTTTTTGTACTTTGTATACGTATATGTGTTGTGTCATACACCGAGTGTAGTTGTATGTATGTGTTGTGTTGTACACTAGGTGTAGGTGTATGAGTGTATGTCAGGTGTAGGTGCATGTATTGTAGGTGTTGTATGTTGTGTGTGGTCGTGTGTGTGATGCACACTATGTCTATGTGCACTTGATTGAGGAGAATACACTGGGTGATTGTCGGGTGTGGAAACCAATCCGGAGTGTGTATGGAATAAGGACAAAGGTAGAAACTAAGGATTGATTAAAGGATAAGTATTAGTATTTTATTTCAATTTTATTATACATATGACCTATGATTCTGATTTATGATGGTTATATGTGATTTATCATTCTGGTTTATGATGATTGCATGTGATTTATGATTTTGATCTATGTTGGTTGTGTTTTGAGCTAACCTGATGTGATATGTTTATACATGATGGTTTGGTCAAAGAAGCTAGTTTGACTTGTTGTGACAGGAAGCGAACAAAATTGCAAGTGTACCTTATTGATAGGCCACCAATGAGGTATGATTTGAAGTTATTTCAATTTATTTTGAATCTAATGGAAATTATGTGCTTGGTATAGGAAAGCATGAAATGCCCAGTTGGGTGGTTGAAACTGACTACAAGAATTAGCAACAGCAACAAAAGAAATTAGAACAAGCAACAGTATGCTGGTAAAGCACTTCAGGAGCAGGCCCATTATGGGACACTAGTACCCAATAGTGTCCATTGATTTCCATGAGCATGCTATGACTGGTATGATGGTTTTAAGGCAAGGTTATTCCTTGGTTTTTGTATCTTCCGATGCGAGGAAGCCTTGCCAAGTGATGGATTGCCAAGGATGTGGATGCCAACAGAACTTGGAAGGTGTGTGACTACATGGAAGGGGTGACCAAATTGCCCAAGGGACTGTGTAGCAGAGAAGGGAAGGTCGGGGATGGATTTGTTTTGGTCATTAGCATTGCCATATGGAATCATATGCACATGGGAGTGTGCCTTGGAACAATCAGTCAATATCTATTCACTGAGAGGACAAGTGGTGTTGGATTGTAGTGTTGGACATTGGTTGCTGATTTGACCTTACAATGGATTCTAGACTTCCTGGGAAGGAGGTGGGTCCTGGTATTACTTTGAGGGTGGAGGTGTGAGCCTCTAGATTCACTTGTTGTGGATGCATGCGTCATATCCTTTTATTTGTTGGTTGAGAAACTGTGCATATGTGTATATGTGTGTATTACTGTAAATACTATATCGAGTTGGATTTATAAAGCTCCATAGACTATATGATTATTTGTTGGGTGAAGAAAATGTGTATGTGTATATATGTGGTTATTATTGTAAATATCGTAATGAGTTGTGTTATAAAGCTCCAGTAAACGGTATGTTTGCCATGTTTTAGTTTTGGTCATTGTAAATATTGCAATGCGTTGTGTTATAAATCTCCATGGCCAATATGTTTTGTTTTCGATGGTCTTGTTGGTTATAGGTTTCATTGAACACCGAGGACGATGTTTAGCCAAGGGGGAGGATTCTGTAACAACCCTGGTTAAAAATTCATGTAAAAAAAATGGTCACAGGACACGTATTCCAAGTTGAATGGTGAGCAAAACATCCTAGTGGTTGTTCATTTGATTTATTATGGTTATGTAAATTGGCAAAGGCTTTGGAAAGACATGAGGCATTTATTGGCATTTTATTTATGAAAATAATGGAAATTATGAGAAAAGGAAGGTGAAAGGTCATAGGTTGCATGTGAATAAAATGAAGGAAAATAATGGAAATTGAAGAAAATAGAGGCCTCATTGATAAAAAGGCTTATGAGGATCAGTTGGCAAGCTTTTGACAGGCATTGGCAGATCTCTCTTATATTCTCTCTTGCTCTCTCTCATACTCTTGGTCACTTAGAGTTTTCTTGGAGCACTCTTGGAGAGTGTGGCATACTTGGAGTTTTGGAGCAAGAATTCAAAGGAAGAATAGGAAATCACAAGAGGACATCGGGATCAGCAGCTACAACAGGTTTTGTTTGCAGGTATCGAGTTGCATGTATGTTTTCCTCACTAGTTTTGGCATGCATGTGGTTTATTAGTCGTGATTTTTCATTGCGATGGAGGATTGTTTGGATTGATGGTGGATTTTCCTAGCCTTGCCATTTCCTAGATAACCATGGTGTTGTGGGTTCATGTCTTTGTTTTTATGGTTGGTTATCATGTTTACTTTAGCTTGGGTTGATTTATTAGTTCCCAGAGCCTTGGTTGGAAAAACACTCTGGAAGTCTTATACCAGCTTGTTTTGAGTTATTACTCATCTAGCATTGGTTGGACAAATTCTGTGGAATACCTATATCCGCTTGGGTTGAGTTACTAGTCCTGGAAGCCTTGGTTGGAAAAATGCTCTAGAAGCCCTTAGTGGGTTGCGTTACTAGTCCTGGAAGCCCTGGTTAGACAAATGCTCTGGAAGCCCGGAAAAGTTGTGGGTTGAGTTACTAGTCCTAGAGCCTTGGTTGGAAAAACGTTGTGGAGCCTAACAATATTCGTGGGTTGAGTTACTAGTCTTGGAAACCTTGGTTGGGATGAACACTCTAAATCCCTGGAAGGCTTGGGTAGGGACGGATCTGATGATGGTTTTGTGATGTTTGGCCATGAGGTGGAATCACTATTTGATGGGTTGAGGTATTTTGGCCTCTGGAAGCCCTGGATGGTTTTGATTTATGTGTTTTATGAGATCCCACATTCATACTTGGAATATGGCATAGGGGTGACTGGCTGAAGAGAGATTTGTCTCAGCCATGTCTACGGTTGGGTGGAATGTGGTAGTCCCATATCGAGTTGGATTTTCCATCATTAACATGATATTATTTCTCCTTGTTATTTCATGTGTATTGTATTGGTTTATATGTGGATTCTATGGCCAATGTATCCTTGATATTTTTGTTGTTATTATGCTAGTTATAAGCATGTATTATGACAGTGATAATATATGGGTCTCCTCATGTTTTGATTTGTAAATGAATGAACAATGTATTTATGGCCTACTGGATGAAAATATAGCTAATGTGTTGAGGCAACAATGCTTCTTAGTTATTCTCAGATAAGTATGAGACCCTTATGCATAGATATGTTGTTTACACATGTAGATTACATATTTGTGATATGTTTGATTAAATTTTTGTCATGGCTAGTAGGGGTCCAATCAAGGGCTTGTTCAAGTAATTGCATTTGTATCATCATTCCATTGTTATCTTTCCATTCTGAAGGTACCATTGAATTATGGGCAGTGACCTGGGCTCTGGGCCTAAAAAAGTGGCTCAAATCGAGGGGATGTTAGCACAACACTGAGAAAAATATTCCTTGGACGCTAGCATTCCATGTTGTGGGAGCATCCTAGGCCCTCAGGACACTTTCATTCCCATATCATGGGAGCGTCTAGGGGTTAATTGGTCTAAAAAATTAGTGGGGATCAGGGGTTGGTTACCTGAGAGGTTGGGATGGTTCCTAAGTGCCTCATTGTTGTTGTGGAAGGCCTGTATGGTGTGTTTCCATCGGTTCCACTTCCTTAATGTGACTTAGGAGGTTGAATCACATCATAGTGACTTCTCGTCACATGTTTACCCTGGTTGGATAGTTACTTGGGTAGATGTGGAAGGAGGATGTTACACTTCATAGGTGTGGAGCAGTGATTCCAAAGTTTCTGTGAAAGGAACAATTTATCCATCCAATGGGATTTGGATAGTCCAATCAGAGTTGGGCAAGGATCATTGATCATGTTTAGAGAATAATTTCGGCAAAATCACATAAAAAATCATTTTTATGTGATTTTGCCGAAATTATTCTCTAAACAAGATTATGGATCACAGAAGTCTAAATTCCTTAATCATTGATCATGTTGGATTTCAGCAGATGGTAGTCGGTAGAGCCGTGTGATAACATAGTCTTATGAGCTTATCCATAGAATCAAGTCTCCTATCTTATGGGAGTCAGTTGATTGTATATGAGGTCAAGTCTCATGACTGATGGGAGTTAGTCATCTATGTAAAAGACATCAATTTCTTAGTATAATATTTAGAGTAGCATAGTAGCAGCAAGGGTGGTTTTTTTTCCCGGTGAAGGGTTTTCCACTGGATATATTGTGTCTCATGTGCGATGATGTGATTGTTCCTTGATGGGTTGATTATTGTTGCTCTCATGTGTTAAAATTGGCAACTAGGGCCAAACTCTATGTGGGTCATCTTATTAATGGAAGTTGATATTTTTCTTGGATCCCTCTCATCGAGAGGTGTAGGATTGATCTAAAGATCATCTGATTCCGATAATTGTCCATGGAGATATGAATTTATTTGTGTTATTCGACAATTTGTCAAGGTCAGCCAGCAACCAAATAAACCCCTTTTGTGCTTAACGCTTTAGTATAAATAGAGGTGGCCTTCAAGTCATTTCAACACACTTTGGATAACGCTTCCCTAATATAGAGGGCAGAAGTCGGAACTGCTGGGAATAGTTGGAACTGCCGGGAGAAGCCGGAACTGCCAGGAATAGTTGGAACTGCCGGGAGAAGCCGGAACTGCCAGAACTTCTAGGAAATGTAGGAACTACCAGACCTGCCGAGAAATTTTGGAACTACTGGGAAAAGCCGGAACTACGGGAATAGCCGGAATTTCCAGAACTGTCGGAACTGTTGGGAACTGCCGGGAATAGCCGAAATTGCTGGAATTGCCGAAACTGTCAGAACTGCCGGGAATAGTCGAAACTGTTGGGAACAGCTAGAAGAGCCAGGAAAGTTGACACAGAGGGAAGAAGCCGGAACTTCCAGAACTGCCATGAAAAGCCAGAACTACCGAAACTACCGAAACCGCCGGGAATAGTCGGAATTGCCGGAACTGTCGGAACTGCCGGGAACAACCGAAATTGCCAAAAATGTCGGAACATCCAAAGCATCTGCCTCCAAAGCAGAGCAGTATGCAAGGGACAACTAACAAACATTGGGACAGTTGTATGGTACTTATCAGCAAATACACCAATCATGCAATGTTACAGCTAGCATGCAAGGGACAGCTAGCATGCAAAGGAAAACAAGCATGCTAGGGACAACAAGCAAGCTAGGGACAACAAGCAAGCAAGATGCAGCTAGCGCATAGGTTAGTATGGCAACATGGTGCAGCAATGGCACATAATGCAGTACAGTGATGGGTACAGTCATGATTAATGAAGCATGATGAGATGCAGCATAGTGATGATGGGTGTAGCACAGTGACGTGCAACATGATGACGAAATGCAACACAATGATAGGTGAAGGAGTCACCTTGGAGAATCAGTTGAAGCAGCATGCCTTCAACTAATCTCATGTATCATATTCTTAGAGATGATCTATGATGTTATCTAGATAAGTCAAAGTGTTGACTTATGTTTTAAACGTACTATCTCTCTCTCTCTGTTGAACTATTGAAGAACATATAAGAAGAATTGATCAAGGGTTTCCGCACATTGGGGTTTGTCCCTGGCTAGCACCACATCTTGTGTCCTCTTGTCTTGGCTTGTCTTCTGCAGTTTATGTTTATGTTCTATCTACAGTTTACTTTAATGTTGATGTGATTGCTAATCTGGAAAAGATATTGAGCTAACTTTGAAAATTGAAATAAATTGCTCTAAGCATAGAAATACCTAAAATTAACATGGTATCAGAGCTTAGATGAAGATAATTCCCAAGCAAAAGTGAAAGAGCAATCACCAAAGACAGTTGGGAAAGGACAAAAGGATCAGTGGATTCCTCATCCCTCTTAAAATTCACCGAGGGTGAAGTCGAAGCAGAGAATATTATCAAAATGGCGCAGTGGAGGTTTTTGAAGGCCTACCTAAAGATCACTTCATTTGGAAGTCTGGATCTAAGGGTGGAAGGAAAGGCAGATGCCTTAGTTGCAATAACTTCAGCCATTATGCGAAGGAGTGTTTGAATGGTAGAGACACATCTCTTGATGAAGATAACAATCATTCCAGGGACATCTTCAATGATCAAAGGAATGACAAGTAACGCAGGTCATCAAGGAAATGGCCAACTCTTCAAAAAAAAAAAAAAACAAGGAACCCTAGGTATGAAGAATCAAATGTGGTTTTTGATAAGATAAAGAAGCATTATCTTGATTGGCCCTCTCCTTCAGATCCTTCGGGAATCTGGTTTATTGATTGTAGTGCTTCAAGGCACTCCATCGGATATTAGGGTGCACTCTCTAATTTGGTAGAGATGGAAACAATCGTGGGATTATACTTGGAGCCGATGCCACCTATCCCAGAAAGGGTGTAGGGAATGTTACCCCTCAATTGAATGAGGGTAACTCGATTCATTTATAGAATCTCTTTTATGTACCTAATCGCAAGAAGAACCTAGTGTCCATTTCGGCAATGGAAGTCAAAGGTTACAGGGTGGCACTCATCGATGGAAAGGTACGTGTTTGAAAATAGAATTCTCAAATATGTTTTGAGTTCAGGGTTGTATCAAGTTGTAGGAAGTCCACTGGGGACCATGTCCATTGGCACATAGCATCGGAGGTCTGTGAGTCAAATGGTGACAGGAATGCCTGAATTCAAAAAGCCTGAAAGTACATGTCTGAGGTGTACCAAAGGAAAATCTTACAAGGAGACCATTTCCCTCATGTAGCAAATCCATAGGTTTTGAACAACCAAAGGGGTTTGAGATTGATGATCAGGAATCTCACATATGCAGGTGGAAGAAATCCCTCTATGGCTTGAAGCAAAACACCTCGGGCGTAGTATGAGAGGATTGATAGCTGTCAAATGAAGCTGAGATTCACTAAGAGTGAAGTCGATCCAAACCATTGTTTGAAGGTTGTGGATGATAAACCTCTCATACCAGCACCTTATGAGAACGACCTATTTTGGACAGATGCAGACCCTCTCATTTACATAAGTAAGAGGGATTTGGATTCTAGATGTGGAATTATAAACTGCAAGCCTGTGACTACCTCAAGGATATTAACTTTCAGAAGTTATATGGTGGTGACGTTGGACCAGATTAAGGAAATGCCTCTGAGTTTCATAAACTCATTCACGTTTATGTTATTGGTGAACTTCCACCCAGACATATGTTTTGCAGTTAGCATGGTGAGCTCATATTTGGTTGAGCCTCACTGGATTGGTGCTAAGAATCTTCTGAGATATCTTCGGGGCACAATCTCTCATGGATTGAGATACACTGCCGGAAATATGAAACTGCATGATTATTCAAATGTTGACTGGGCAGGAAGTGTGGAGGATCATTAGAGCACTACTCAGTGTTGGTTCTCTTTGTATTCTGCTTCGATATCATGGATGAGCAGGAAGCAAAAGTTGGTTGCTATAAGCACCGCCGAGACCAAATACATAACTACGAGTATGATCTCGTGTGAAGCTGCATGGTTGCAGAAGCTCTTAAGTGAGATGTTTGTACACATGATGAATACCACTGCGATTCTTTTTTACAACCAGAGGGGGGATTCGATTATTGAGGAATCCCGTATTCAATGATTGCTCCAGCAGATAGGCATCATATACTACCTTATCTGGGATATGGTAAGTCGATGAGCAAGGAGGCTCCATCGCATTGAGACTGATGTACAGGTCGCAGACATTTTGTCAAAGCCCCGGGGAAAGGTCAAATCAGTGACTTTCCCGAACGACTTGGAGTCATTGAGAGACCTTCTTATAAGGGTCATGCATGTTACATGCATTGAGCTTTGGGAGCTCTAGGGGGCTTGGGGTACTTACTGGAGCAACATATGACCACAGGGTGACTCACCCTCCCCTAGTGGTGCGTTATGTATAAGATGATAGGTTCAACCTTCCCTTGTGATACCCCTTGGTGACTGTGGAACAAGATGATTAGTTCTCCTAGGGGTCGGGATGATTACTTCTCCCATGGAAACTGTGGAACAAGATGATTAGTTCTCCTGTGGGCCAGGATGATTAGTTCTCCCGTGGAAACTATGGAACAGGATGATTAGTTCTCTTGTGGGTCGGGATGATTAATTCTCCTATGGGTCAGGATGATTAGTTCTCCCATGGCAACTATGGAACAGGATGATTAGTTCTCCTATGGGCCAGGATGATTAGTTCTCCCATGGAAACTATGGAACAGGATGATTAGTTGTCCTATGGTCCGGGATGATTAGTTCTCCCGTGGAAACTGTGGAACAGGATGATTAGTTCTCCTGTGGGCTAGGATGATTAGTTCTCCTGTGGCAACTATGCAACGAGAAGATTAGTTCTCTTGTGGGCCGGGATGATTAGTTCTCCCGTGGAAACTGTGGAATAGGGTGATTAGTTCTCTTGTGGGTCGGGATGATTAGTTCTCCCGTAGCAACTATGGAATAGGGTTATTAGTTCTTTTGTGGGCCGGGATGATTAGTTCTCCCATGGAAACTGTGAAATAGGATGATTAGTTCTCTTGTGGGTTGGGATGATTAGTTCTCCCGTGGAAACTGTGGAACAGGATGATTAGTTCTCTTGTGGGTTGGGATGATTAGATCTCCCATGGAAATTGTGAAACAGGATGATGAACCACACTGGTTGGTTCAAAACGTGTCGACAAAAGAATACTTATGTGATTTCGCCGAAGATTCTCTAAACAATGTTATGGATCACAGAAGTCTAAATTCCTTAATAATTTCCCTGCACGGAGAAGCCGCTGCTAAAAAGGTTCATCGTTTCGAGCAGTCACGCATGCAGGTCACAAAGTTGAAATCCGATCTGGTGTTTCTTAAGCGTTGCAAAGATTCCTCGGTTATTCCTAGCTTTGCCCGGATTAAGCATTGTCTCAATATTCCTAGAAATCTTGGAGGTTTTCTGAAGGCAAGCCTTGGGCTAGTCAGGTTTGAGATTTGCAGGGTTAGAAAGGATCTGGATCATCTATCCAGACATCTTCTGGCAGCTCATCTGGAGCTGTCAAATACTTTCCCTGCTCCTCTCTGGTCAAGGATTGATGCGTGTTCGGCATTAAAATCCCTGAGATTGGAAGAGCTGCTAAGGATCAGGCAGTCCGCTAAGTTTGTTAGGCTCTCTGGTTGCTCGGATTTGAATTCGGGTCTATTGCCTGATCGTGGTTCAGTCAGTAGAATCTCGTGTAACCAGGTCTCCGCCCTGAAGTCCTGGGTGTTAAGCGGCCCTTCTTCTTACCCCTCTAGCGCTGATCAGTTGGAGGGCAGGTTCGGTGTAAGCAGCGTCGAGGAGCATCCATGTGCTGATGGGGTCTCTCCGTCCTCGGTCAGCGCCAGGTTTCATTCGCCGCAAAAAAAGTTGGCCTGTGGACAGTGTGCTGGATAGTCCCAGTCACGGTCGATGGGCCAAGGCATCTCTGTCATAAACAGCGCTGATCATGTGGAATTCCCGGCAGATCTGATTAATGAAGCGTGGGTAAAGACAACGGATTCCGTAGAGGGTTCGTCGGTCGATTCTCAACAATTATCGACTGCTGTATCAGCCAGGGTTGTTGTTGGGCAAGGCGGGGGTTCCATTGTTGGGTTAAGTGTCTCGGTCAGCACTGGTTCGCATTGTAGCGTCTCCATCAAACGAAGCGGGGGTTTCCATGGGCTGGAAGGTCATGGTAAAGTTTACGATTGGAGCAGCTCCGTATGGCGGATGGTAAGTCAACCATTGGCTTGGTTGAAAGTTTGCGCCTTGGCTGTGATAGTGAATCCATTAGTGGTTGCCGGAGTGTGGATAATGCCATCGGATCGAATAAGCGGGGTTTATATAACGGATGTATTATTCCTGATTATGTCGAGTAGGTTGGGCATAAGGTTAATACGAGCAGCATTATTAATAAAGATTACGATGAGACTGCTGGAAAATTCTGTAAGGTTGATAAGACCATAAGATCAGAGGAACGTAATCTGGATAATGTTCTTACTTATGATCAAATCATTGAACAGGACGGGCACAATGATAATTCGAGCATCGGTTTTAATAATAAGGATTTTGTTTCTAAAAGCTTGCGCCTTGGCTTTGATAGTGAATCCGTTAGTGGTTGCAGGAGTGTGGATAATGCCATCGGATCGAATAAGCGGGGTTTAGATAACGGATGTATTATTCCTTATTTCGTCGAGCAGGTTGGGCATAAGGTTAATACGGGCAGCGTTATTAATAAAGATTGCGATGAGACTGCAGGAAAATTCCGTAAGGTTGATAAGACCATAAGATTAGAGGAACGCAATCCAAATAATGTTCTTACTTATGATCAAATCGATGAGCAGGACGGGCGTAGTGATAATTCGAGCATCGGTTTTAATAATAAGGATTTTGTTGCAAACGCTAGTAATTATAGAAGTAAAGGTTACAATATAGATTGTGATGTTAACGGTAGGGTTTATAAGGGTAATAGTTTAGGTAAAATATATTATGGGCATAAGGATAATACGAGCAACAGTTATTCTAATAAGGATTGTGATGATATTGATAAAGATTATAGGAGCAAGGGTTATATTAATAAGAATGATGATGTTAACGCGAGCAATTTTAAGGGTAATAGTACAAATATAATATATGATAAGAAGTCATTTAATCTTAATAAATTTTGTTACAAAAAAAGGGGTTATGATAATTTGGCTTCAAATGGGAATTTTAACCATCTTAGTAAGGTTAATAATTTGGATGATTCTATAAGAGTTTCGAGTTCTCTCTCTCAGGGCAATAAGGTGTTAAACCTGTCTAGTTTCTCCTTTCCTCCTGCGGTCTTTAGTCTCTTAGGAAAAGGTCTTAATTTTGCCTTAGCACCCAGAAAAATCTCGGTTGAAGACATCATTTGTGATGTGGAATATAGCATTAAGAACCTTCCTAACAAGATTAAAGACACGATTAGACAGGATTGTGTCGTTGCCCTGAGGAGGGCTAAGCCTCCCTGTAGCAATATCAGCAACGCTGAGTTTGAGGCTCTTAAGACCTTGAACAATAATCGTGACGTCGTGGTCTTAAAAGCGGATAAAGGTGGGGTTGCCGTCCTCCTAGATAGAAGTGATTATAGGAATAAGATGCTCAATCATCCCTGTAATAGTGGGAGTTATAAGAAGCTTTCGAAAAATCCCCTTAAAAAGGTTTCCAGAGCGGTCGCCCTTGCGATCAAGTCGTGCAATGCCACTGCTCCTTTGTCCCAGAAGCTTATTGAAGGAAACCCCATCGCTCCTAGGATCTATGGCCTTCCTAAGGTCCATAAGGAAGGGGTCCCCCTTAGACCCATTGTCAACACCATCGATGGTCCGACTTACCTCCTGGCCAAATTCCTCGCTGCAAAGTTGAGGCCCTTGGTTGGTCAGACTAAGTCCTTCGTTAAAGACTCGGCTTCTTTTATTGATGATCTTACGAGAATTAAGCTTGAGCCCGAGGAC
This sequence comes from Pinus taeda, assembly GCA_000404065.3. Taxonomy (NCBI): domain Eukaryota; kingdom Viridiplantae; phylum Streptophyta; class Pinopsida; order Pinales; family Pinaceae; genus Pinus; species Pinus taeda. The sequence goes on along the minus strand of APFE031203518.1, from coordinate 11,567 downwards.
ATTCTGGTAAGTTTCGACGTGGTCTCTCTTTACACTTGCATTCCCATCAATGAGGCCATGGAGGTGATTAATAAGCTCACTGACCCTGATACGGCTAAGTTGGTTGAGCTTTGCCTTACCTCCACCTTTTTTAGCTTCGAGGGTGAATTCTTTGAACAGACTTGCGGAGTTGCCATGGGCTCCCCCTTGTCCCCTGTCGTCGCTAATCTCTTTATGGAGGATTTTGAGTCTAAGGCTTTGGCCTCCTCTCGGCTTTTACCAAAGCTTTGGAAAAGATTCGTTGATGACACTGGTGTTGTGTGGTCGCATGGTCCTGATGAGCTGGATCGGTTCTTCAATCATCTCAATAACCAGTCTAACGCCATAAAATTCACGATGGAAAAAGAAGACAAGGGGTGTCTTCCGTTCTTGGATGTTCTCATCTCTAAGAATGTGGATGGTTCCTTTTCTCATCGGGTGTTTAGAAAGAAGACGCATACTGAGCAATACTTGCATGCTTCATCCCATCATTTCCCCGCTCAGAAGTTAGGGGTTCTAAGCACGCTTGCCACCCGTGCTGTCAGAATTTCTGATGAAGAGAGCTTGGAAACGGAGAAATCTCATCTTCTAGATGTCTTCGTGAGGAATGGCTACAATAGACACCTGGGTCAAAAAGCCTTCCTCAAGGCCAAGAAGGAGACGTCAACCCGTAGGGATCCTACAGATCGTGTCATGGGTGTAAACTTGCCTTACATCTAAGGGACCACTGATAGGATTGCGAGGATTCTGAGAAAATACGATGTGGCTGCAACGTTTAGACCTCTCAATACTATCCGTGGCTCCCTCAGGTCTGTAAAAGATCCTGTTGACTCGAAAGACATGAAGGGCGTCTATGTCATTCTGTGTTCCTGTGGGACACCATATATTGGTGAGACAGGTCGCTCTATTAATCAAAGGATTAGTGAGCATTCAGCTGACCTTATGCATGGCAGGACCAAGTCCTCAGCCCTGGCTGAACATGCCAAGAAGACGATGCATCACGTCTGTATTGAAGATGCTCAGGTCATTGCTAAGGTTGCGCAGTTTCACCATCGCAAATTTAGAGAGGCCCTGGAGATTGAGAAAAGGCCGAACAATCTTAATAGGGATGATGGCTGGAAGATTAGAAGTTGCTGGGTCCCAGCCCTATCTTCCTAGCTTCCTCTGTCCCCTCTCTGTTAGGTCTTAGGGTTTTTTCCCTCTCCTCTTTGATGGTTTTTGACAGTTGGTCCCTGTGTCCCTTGGATTTCTTCCTCGTCATCCCTAATGCTTTAGTTTGGTTAGTCCTATTATTATTCGTCCTATGAGTTATTAGCAGGTTATGAGTTAATTTCGAACCTTTGATTATATTATCCTTATTTCCTCTGAGGGTTTCTTTTAATCAAATATTTTATAATCAGAATATTGATATTCATGAGATAGTTAATTTGGATTTCTTCATGTAGGATTGGAAATAATAATTTCAAGCCTATAACATACTTTTACTATCTTTATCTTATTTCATAATATAATTATTTTATGAATAAATTATTAAATGAATATAGATCACTTAATAAATTATTAAATCAATTATAAAATTATACCTTGATAGAGGATATAATTCATTAGTTTGGCTTTAAATGGACCTTAGATTTAGATGATAAGTAAATAGTATTATTAAATAAATATTTGATATACCAATATTAGTTTGAGTTAGTTTGTTTTTTGGTACATATGCATACATTTATTAATAAACAGCCATTAACAAATAATACTTTAGTTATTGAATTTACCTAATTTCACTAGTTTCTAAGAATAATAGTATTTTAATATATCTAGAATAATAATTGTATTAATATTATTGGAATAATAATTTATTAAATTACTTAATAAATATAAATTATTAAATTATTTATAAAAAATATATTAATTTAAGTTAAAATTGGGCCATTAGGTATAAATGATAAGTTAATAAATTTATGTTATACCAAGGATATTAATTTAATATGAATTAGTTAGGTTTTTGAATATATATATACTAGTACTAGTTACGAATGAATATTTTATTATATAAATTACCGAATTTAACTATTTCTTAGAATAAAAATAACTAAAAATATAACATGTTTATTATTGGTTTGACTTGGGTCATTAGGTCAAAAATAGTCGTTGGCAATATAGCCGTTGGAGTCTCTGCACATACTATTTAATCGAGCTAAGCTGGATTTTGATCTTCAACTTGTCCTGACGATGAACCACACTGGTTGGTTCGAAACGCGTCGACAAAAGAATACTTATGTGATTTCGCCGAAGATTCTCTAAACAATGATTAGTTCTCCTGTGGGGTGGAATGATGAGTTCTCTCGTGGCGACTGTGGAGCAGGATGATTCGTTCTCCTATGGACAGGATGATTAGTTCTCCTGTCGAGGCATCATACCCATGTAGTCTGGAACTCATGGGAAGTACCTCTCATCTAATCAGTGAGTAGGGAAATGGGTTTAGGGACCATATTAGTACTATCAATGGACACATCGATGTATCTACCACACTCCCTATGCTAGGATGACCTCCATTGATCTAGGATCAGTATAAGTGGTTTGAGACACTCTCTTGTGATATTGATCTTGGATCAATAAAAATGACTTCAAGCCAGTAAGAGTGATGTGACACACTCTCTTCAGATGAAACTGACTTTTGGTTAGTAGATAATGGTATGAGACATTTCCAATCAATTCTTCTTCTTCATGGTTCAACAGAGCAAAGCAGATCTCAGTAGAGAAGAGCAGTGCAAGGCACTGATGGCAGAGATAGTACAGTCGGACATATGGATTAGCGGATGGAGTTCTCCCTAGTTTAGAGGGAGTGTTAAAATTGGCAACTAGGGCCAAACTCCATGTGGGTCATCTTATTAATGGAAGATGATATTTTTCTTGGATGCCTCTCATTGAGAGGTGTAGGATTGATCGAAATATCATCAGATTCCAATAAGTATTCATGGAGATATGAATTTATTTGTGTTATTGGACAATTCGTCAAGGTCAACCAGCAACCAAATAAACCCCACTTGTGCTCAACATTTTAGTATAAATAGAGGTGGCCTTCAAGTCATTTAAACACACTTGGGATCTCTTCCTCTCTACTTTTCTTTGGGTTTTAGTAGGAGGAGAGATCCCAAGGGATAACGTTGTCTTAATCTAGAGGGCAGAAATCGGAACTTTCGAGAATAGCCGGAATTATCGGAACTGCAGGGAGAAGCCGGAACTGCCGAAACTGCAGGAACTGCTAGGAAATGCTGAAACTACCGGACTTGCCAGGAATTGCCGGAACTGCTCGGAAAATCTGGAACTGTCGGAACTGACGGGAATAGCCGAAATTGTCGGGACTGCCGGGAACTGCCGAAACTGCCGGGAATAGCCAGAATTGTCGGAACTGTCGAAACTTTCGGGAATAGCCGGAACTACTGGGAACAGCCGATACAGCCAGGAAAGCTAATGCATAAGGCAGAAGCCAGAATTTTCGGGAACTGTCGGAACTACCAGGAAAAGCTGGAACTGCCGAAACCATCGGGAATAGTCGAAATTAACGGAACTGTTGAAACTGTTGGGAACAGCTGAAATTTCCGAAATTGTCGAAACAGCCAGAGCATCTCTCTCTGAAAGGGGGCAGCATGCAAGGGACAACTAACTAACATTGGGATAGTTGTATGGTACTTAGCAGCGAATACACCAGGCATGCAATGTTACAGCTAGCATGCAAGGGACAACTAGCATGCAAAAGATAACAAGCATGCTAGGGACAACAAGCAAGCAAGATGTAGCCAGCGCATAGGTAAGTATGGCAACATGGTGCAGCAATGGCACATAATGCAGTACAGTGATGGGTACAGTCATTATTAATGAAGCATGATGAGATGCAGCATAGTGATGATGGGTGCAACATGATGACGAAATGCAACACAAAGATAAGTGAAGGTGTCACCTTGGAGAATCAGTTGAAGCAACATGTCTTCAACTGATCTCATGTATCATCCTCTTAGAGATGATCTATGCTTTTATCTAGATCTCGTGTATCATCCTCTTAGAGATGATCTATGCTCTTATCTAGATAATTCAAAGTGTTGACTTTTGTTGTAAACATACTATATCTCTCTCTCTCTCTGTTGAAATATTGAAGAACATATAAGAAGAATTGATCAAGGGTTTCCACACATAGGGGTTTGTCCCTAGCTAGCACCACATCTTTTGTCCTCTTGTCTTCTGCGATTTATGTTTATGTTCTATCTACAGTTTACTTTAATGCTGATGTGATTGCTAATCTAG
>APFE031203517.1:4133-32173 GCA_000404065.3 Pinus taeda | reverse complement strand
CTGGTTTATTTTCATTTCTGGTTGTAAGCATATTTCAGTATTTTCCATTAATGAAATGAAGTATTATTTCCGCTGCATATTTGTGTATATGGTTATCTCTATATTTTGTTGTGTTCCTATTTAAATCCAGATCATGCTATCCACTAGATCCCAATATTCGAACTTAATACTCGGTACTCAACCTAGAGGCAAACCATCAAACGTTATCTCATACGGAAGAAGTGGGGTCTATAGCGTACTCTTTTCAGTGTCCAGGTCCTTTGGTATCTTGGCCGTGCCATTCCATGGGGAGACATATGGGGGTAATGAAGGTATTTTGAATGCATCTTCTTCATCCTCATCCTGTGATTCAATTTGAGCGATCAGGGCTTGCAAATATTCTTCATCCTTGTCGGGTTCGGTGGTGATTACTTTTCCCTTCTCAGCTACTGACCTTTTACTGAATCTTGGTGATACCCTAACTGGCCCCATCATCTTCTTGTTTTTCTGGGGCCACAGTGTGCGTAGGGACTTTGAAACCTCGAGGGCTGCTTCCACTTCATCTAGCTCCTCCTAGGTTGGATGCAGCTATTCTGCGAACTGTGCTTGGGTTCTTGCCATGGTACTCATGGGATGCCTAGTAGCAGGGTGTTTGTTGTTCTTCATTGGTTCAAATCTCATGTATCCTAGTGTTGTCCAGAGGGTGTTATAGAAGCACATAGATTTGAATATATCCCTTCCCTCCACTTCTAGTTCATTAATATCTTCTAGGCAGCAAATCTTTTCGTATCTATCTCGAAACTTCTGTTTTAATGGCTTGCTGCCCATTCCCCTCTGCCGTAATTGGGACTTCTTGTTAGGAATAGTAGCGTTAATGGTCACCTGCTAACCTTTCCATGTAGTAGCGCAGCCCCTTTGGCACAGCCGCGATCGTGCTCTCCGAATGGCCCTACCTGAAACCGTCTTTCCGCGCCGACCTTCTGCAGACTGGTTTATAGTCTCGCACCTTCTTTCAACTGCAGGGGGTGTTGAGACTATGTTTTGTACAACTATTTAGGTGGTCGCACACCAGGTGCAATGTCTCAGCACCCCTGCTAGCCTAGGCTGCGAGCACCTTTCTTGTGCCTTCATATCTGTTAGCTCCTTAGGTGCTGTTGTATAAGGTACATGCCTCCGTTGGTGCAGTCATAGCCATGATAGCAAGGTCACAGCTCATGCTATTACCGAGGTAGACCTGGCCAAACTAGGTTCCCTTATGTGTAGATTCACGTGGCCCACTTGTGTGATGCCTTGTTTTATTTTGTTGATTCCTTTCCCTAACATTGCACTTTTCCTTCTCTGTTGCACCTGTTTTTCATTGATTTCATGAAGCATGGTTCCCTCTTGTCTTACTATTAAGAATTGCACCTTCGCCTCCCTCTTGTGATAGGTCCATCGACTCTCTGGTATCCATAGAGTCCCAGTGGATCATCTTATGCTATTCGTGCACCCTCCTACTTTCCTGCTGGTTTTGTCGTGGACAGTTGGTCGGCTATATTGCTGCGGTGGATTCGGATTTTTGCTTCGTATATGGTTAGGCGTTATCACACCATACACCCACACACTACGTTGCCAATGGATTCTCATCCCCTTTTGTCCTCCAATCCGATCGCGCGCCCGCCTCCTAACTTTGCACCACTTTTCCCTAATCTTTTGGTGTATACTCCACCCTTATGTAGTTATTGCACACGGTGACCTCGTTTGTGCATCCTGCTTTTCTTCCAAACTCACCGGTTCACAGTGGTCTACTGGTTCCTCTGCTTTTGTTGCACTGTCATCGGCCATCCACTCCCTTTCTTCTATTGTTACACAGCGTAGTGATCTAGTCATCATATTAAAACTTAGCGTTGTTACCTCATGCAATCGGTTCTGCCATTGCTCAATCTCTTCATCAGAGTCCGATGTACAGGAACTATCGCATTCCCATGAGATTCTCCCATCCACTGTCGGATTCACCCGATCTTGATCTTGCATTATGATTTGGTAGATATGATCTAAGTCCTCATCATTCTCCTCGTCACATACGGGTTCAGTGTAGCACGCTCCTTTAGCTGGATCTAGCAGAATGACTATGCATAGAGACTTTTTCTCATATATCATCTTTCGGTCTTTTAAATTAATGACTCCATTCATGTCTATGGCCCAATCTATCCCTAATAATGTTGGGTAAGGGTTACTGTCATCCGCAATTTCTATTACCTCAAAGTCTATTTGTGTGCTCACTCCTTCTACATCTACTATGACGCCTTGTAGTCTTCCCATGGGCAATATATTTTGTTGGTTCGCCATCCGTAATTGAATAGGAAACCACTGTAATGTGGGCCTACCCATGCGTTCCCATGTCTGTTTAGGTAGGAAATTCGCATCCAACCCGAAGGCCAAAATGACTTGATCCATCTCATAGTCGCCAATCTGGGCAATCAACCACATCTCCCGCCCTATGCGTAAAGCATGCTTGCCTAGCTTCCTAATCATGCACGGTTCACCGAACCATGCACATCTAGTTATCAATTCTTGTAATCCCTTAGTTTCTCTAATATCCTGTAGTAGCTTCATGCATGTCTCTAAAAAGGTAGTTAACATAGAAGTATGTAACTTCGGCTCAGTCTGATCCTTGCTACCCAAAGTAGAAGGCTCTGTGAAGCTCTTCTTTGCTTCCATAAATGTTTCCTTCGCACACTCCAAATAAAATTCGGGATGCTTTGTAGGGGCCTTGCGAACCCATGCATCCTCCTCAGATTGCTCCCCCTTATCTTCTCCTGTAGTCGCACCACTTCTGAGCATCATGTTCACGTTAGGATCCTCCTCGCGCGGTTCCTCCTTCATCATCTGGACGTTCTGAGTGGGAGTAGCCTAGAGCACCCCTTTTTCCCTCATTTGTGCAATTAGTGTGGGGCAATATACTGTGTCATGGTCGAATTGGTAATAGTATGGGCAACATGGTCTGGTCGAGTTGGTGCAATCCCGCATGTAGTGCCCTAGTCCTCCACAATTGTAGCAAATTAATTGTCCTTGGCCTCATCCGAGCCCCATTCCTCCTCGTCCCCGTCTGCATCTCTAAAATATGCCCCACACTATCACTGCAGCTAGATGCTGACCTTGTGCATCAGTCTGCATCCTATAAGAAGGTGTATGTTCCATCAACAACTCATAACTTTGGCAATTGTGTTCGTCATGGCCCATCGATCTACAAATACTGCAAAATAGTTGTTGAGGGGGTTGTATCAGTTTTGGCAATAGGTGATAGTTGTATATGTTGTGCTTTCCTCCCACCTAACAGATTGTGCACCACTGCAAGGGTGCCATGCTCGGCCCTACTTATGCCTCTGGTCACAATGGAATTAGTCCCCCTCCTGCCAGATAGTTCACAAATATCGGAAAGTGATCTTTATCATGGCCCTGGCCTTTACATTTTATGCACCATACCTTTGTGCGTGCTTTTGACCAGGGTGCTTTATCTTGTTTCAAACTTTGCATTTCTAAGCACAAGTTTTGTAGTTGCACGTGGGTTTGCTGAACACCCAACCCCAGATCCTGTATTGGAGTTTCATGCAACCTCATCGCTATCTCCAATGCTTCAGCTTGGATTGAGATCTTTTGTTGTGAGAGCGTCATCCTCAGATGTGGTGTCAATAATGCCACAAACGACACGTAGTGCTGCGCATCTTTCAGCGTCATGTTTGCCTCGCGGATTGTACTTTTCAATCTCTGATCCAGATCCCATAGGGTTTCACCAAGCATCATCGCGATCTCCTTGAACCCCATGATTGACTGCATTTCTAATTTTGGTCGGCTAAATTCTTTGTTCAGTGCATCCTGAATCGCCGCTATTCCTGCATTCGGGCGATCGCTAGAGTACTTTATATACCACTTCAATGCATGGTCCTCTAGCACGCTTACCGGAGAATCCTTTTTGATGTTCTCATCTGTTACACCTTGGGCTTCCCATATAGCCTTTACCATGAACCAGAACTGATTTGGTTCATCATTTCCTATGCCTCTAAGTACCGGCAACTTGATCGCACTGATGAGCCCCGGAATTGGGTAACTTATTGGGCTCATTTGGCCTAACTGTTCTTCGTCAATCCACCATTTTTCATATTTTATGCATTGTTTTTGAGTATATCTATGTTAGTTGAATGAATGAGGATAGTCACTTGACCAAGAAGGCTAACACGTGGTTAATGCAGATTTTTGGACAAAGTTTGGACCAAGGCCAAGCAATTATGAGCCAGATGACAGCCAGGCATGAAGGAACAAGGGTGAGGATTTGTTGGAAGGGTGTCCACTGCATTAAATGGCCCCTTCCTCGAAATCTCCACCCTCAGCTCGGAGTTTAACAGGCCACCGAAAAGGATTCCCAAGGGTAGGCAAGCAGTCTTGTGTAAAGTGGCTGATCGCTGGCAGTTTGAGTAGCTGAGCCCCTTGAGTTAAGGAGGGCTGTTGGAGACCCTCGAAGTGCATAAATAGGAAGGCTTCTAGCCTTCGTAGGTTACTTTTTGAACTGTTGTATTTTTCACTATAGTGTTGTTATTTTCTCAGCTCATTTTGTAGCTGCTGTTGTACAACTTTCTTTGTGACATGGTTATTTTTGAGTAATGGAAAGCAGATCTATTTGGCATCAGTTCTGAGTTTTTCTTAGGAGCCTGTAGCTCTTGGGGTTGGACCCAACCCAAGTGCCAAGACTTCCATTGCGTATTTTTATTTGCTTTTTATGTCTTTGCAAAATAATTTCTGTTAAGTAGATTAAGATCTTGCTGGTTACCTAGGTCATTTTTGATGATTAAAAAGGATTTTCATGTTTAGATTGATTTGATAGGTTAATAACAGAGAAGATCTTCAGAAAAAGGCTATCAAGCACCTCTGATCTCACCTCTCCCTCAGTGGGACCATGAGCTGGGACCAAGGTGACCTTGCTACCACCAAAAACACTGTCTTTGCTCCATCATGCAATTATTAGTGTTAGATTCTTATTTGCAGAAGTTGATACCAGTTGTGGGTACATTCTTAGGCTCATGATTGCTTAGTTGCATAGTTATTTCACATAATTTCGTTGCAAATGAACTTCTGTTCATTTTCTTTGCTGTTATCTAGGTCAGATTAGGTTAAAGTAACTAGATCCTTGATTTTCTGAGTCTTTATTTGTTCAATTTGAAATAAATTTGCAGAGCACCTGTAATACTTCTCTATCTACCCGTACTCCATCAATCCCACTTGCTCCATTCTCTAACCCGGATTCTTGCCTTACATTTGCCACATTCGCTCGCTTTGCCCTAATTCCCATATTTTTGTGCAACATTACTCCACTCCTCCTTGAACAAATCCAACCATCCTCACCACTCCTCAGCTCCATCCACCAATCCCTAGACCTCCTCACACCCTTCTCTCACCTCCATACCCACTTATTCACCTTTCTTCATCCATCAACCCTCCAAAATCCCCTTTCTGAACATCCTGTAGATATTACAGAACATCCTGTAGAAATTCCAGAACATCCTGTAGAACCCCTGCAGACTTCCTGTAGAGGCTCACGAAAGCAGTTTCTTGATAGCCAAAATATTTGAAATTCTCTGGAAGGGTGCTAGGGACCCCTTAGGCCCTCTTCAAACCTTCCCAACCTCCTGCAAGAATTTCCTTTCACCAATCAACCTCTACACAGTCAAAAACCAGTTAAAACACATGCATGATAATTCTGACAACTTACCCAAAAATACAAAAAGATGTTTTTTTCCATATTTTAATGTAGAAGTAGCTTAATCACATGCATTTTACCTTCCTAGAAGTCATTGACCTCTCTTTCAGTAGCTTTCATCCTCTTTCTTGCATTAGTAGAGCTAGCTGGTAAAATTAGGGTTTGCATTTCTTTTCAGCTTTTCAGTTTCTTTCTGCAAGTAGATTAGCCTGCTTTGAGTTAGCTTCCATCCATCAGTTAAAAAGCTTCTTCTCAAAGCTCATAGAAGTTGGCTTAAGCTCCTAGTGGACTTGTGCCAGCTGACCAAGTGACAGCCACTGCAAGAGCTAGTACTTGTGCATACATCACCATCGTTTCCAAGTTTGTTATGAACTACCGGGTTGATAAAAGCAAAGAAGGGAGTCCCAAGAGTTGCAGCATTATTGCTGCAATACTGGGGCCCACCATCCTTTTGGCACCGTTGCCGGGGAAGCGTCAGAGTATTTGTGATTTCTTTTTTTCTTCTATTTTCCGCTACAGCCTTCTGCTAAGTAGTTTATTTCATTTCCATTCTGCAATTTCATTTCCGCAAAAGTAGACTAGACATTTTCTGCTTTCCTAGACTAGCATTTCAATTCTGCAAGCATAGATTAGCATTTCAATTCCGCAATTTCAATTTTGCAAGCGTAGGCTAGCATTTCATTCCTGCAATTTCATTTCAGCAAAATAGATTAGTCCTTTCGTGCTTTCATTTCAATTCGGCATTTTCATTTCAGCAAGATAGATTTTAGTTAGTTGCAATCCAATCTATTTCAGTTTTGCAGGTACAAGCAAAAAAACAAAAAAAACAAAAGCAGCCAAAAATCTTTCATTTCATGCCTCATAGGAACAGATACAATACCAGAAAATTCTTACCCAACACCCCACCACATCATTGAATCACCCTTCTCTCTTCTTTGGTGGCTGTGATCGAGAAGAACCTATAGGTGAACCTCCAGAGATATACGAAGATCCTATAACAAAAGAAGAGCAAGAGAACATCCCTCTTGAGACCATGACTGAACACAGAAATGGTATAGGAGATGAGGAAAGAATAGAAGGTGCCTTTCCCATCCGAGAGACCAACGGGGACATGAAAATGAAAAACGTAAGTCCCTCAGCCTTACCTCACTTCCATGGATTGACCACTGAAGACCCTGATACCTTCCTGTTTGAGTTTGTTGTCCTTTGTCAAACTTATGACTATGCTGAGGATGAGAAAAAGTTTCCTTCTACCGTCAAGGATGTAGCACTACGCTGGTTCATGGGGTTACCTGGAAACAGTATCACTACTTGGGCTCAGATGCATCAAGCCTTTAACAACAAATACTGGGACTACTATAGGTCAAAAGAAACAAAGGGAGAGATCTTTCGGATGACCATGGGAAATGATGAGTCTTTAGAAGACTACGAGGAAAGGTTCCAACTTAGTTATAAATGGGCCAGGTGCACACTTGACCCCGAATCTCTGAAGCTGGTTTTGCTCCAAGGAGTCCCTGAAGACCTTCTAGATACCCTCCATTTGCTAGCTGGAGGGGACATCTACCAACTACCTTATGAGGACATAAAGACTATGTTTAGAAACCATTCTAGGGTAGCCTGAAAAAGAGGTAGGGGGAATCCACTTTCAACTAGTACCACTATCTCCAAGCATGAGTTTGCTAATCAGATGGAAGACCTCAAAAGTGAGATGAGACAGACCATTTCCATGCAACTTGATACTTTTGGAATCCAACAAAAAAAAGAGGAAGATGAGAGGGCTTTGGCCATTTTTTGTCCCAAATGTACGAGGAAGGACCCTAAGAACGAGTGTCCATTACACTCAGTAGAGGTATGTTTCATTTGTGAGGAAGACCACCCCACAAACCAATGCCCAACCTTACCCAGATTTAAAGCCATGTACCAGGGGACTGAGGCAACCACTGAACCTCTCTACTTCCTCAACCAAAGGAGGTCACATGGGCCCAACCGTTACCTGCAGGGGATGCAAGGGACATCCCAAGCTTATTATATCCCCAACCAATCTGCTCATATACCTTCTTGGGCACCCCTGCTCATCCTTCCTGGTCCACACCTCCTCCGTGGTCTTATCCATCTCAATACCATACTCAAACTCCTGCTCATTCATTTCACTCACTTGTCCAGCCACAACCTCAGTGGAATGCACCTCAGCAGGGGTGGAGCCCCAATACAACTCTCTTCCCACCATTCTACCTCCACCACCTGCTCAACCACAACCATTACCTCCTGCTCCTCCAAGACAACCCTAGATGCCTGCCCAACCGAACCCGAACCTGAACCCCAACAACAGACAGGCCTAGCAGGTATACACTGGGGAGACAACATGCCCTACCTATGCTGTGGAGATCCAAGAGATCAACCTGCGATTTGGGAAGCTCCTTCCAGATCACCAACCTCCTCCCTCGAAGGATGAGGAAGAAAAACAGGAAAGTGAACCCAAAACCATTCCACCCTTTCCTTAGCGACTAACAGTAACCACGCAACGAAACCCAGAGGAGACTGAACTTCTCGGATAACTTAAGCAGTTGTGTGTGAAAATACCACTTCTCCAGGCCATAAAATATGTACCAATATACAATAAATTGAGCAAGGAGAAGTGTTTCAAGCACCCAGGCAAGCGCAAGGGAGATGCCCCGACTATCAATGTCATAGGACAACTGTCTGATCTAATGTTGGGGCAAGTAATCTGTCCGAAATATTTGGACCCTGGGAGTCCTGTAGTTGATGTCCACATCAATGGCACCATAATCCCCCACACCTTGATTTATCTAGGGGCTGCCATTAATGTGATGACCAGGGACACTATGCTTAAACTCAACCTTCAGAGTTCCTTAAGAAATACCTCGACAGTACTGCAGTTAGCAGACCGCTCCACCGTGACTCCCGTAAGGATTGTGGAAAATGTCTTGGTCTCTGTTGACTCTTGGGAGTTTCATGTGGACTTCTTGGTCCTTTAGCCAAAGGCAAAACTCACTGGATACCCCCTCATTTTGGGAAGACCTTGGTTAGCTACTGCAGATGCTTACATCAGTTGTCGAGCTGGAAGCATGACCATCAAGAATGGGCCTATGTCCAAATAGCTAGTCTTATACCCTCCTGCCCAACCTCTGCTAGAACATGACTTACCACTCTGGTTGGAAAAGGGAGATGAGGATGAGGTCTACTCTACACCTTTGTGCACAGTAGAATCCACCGAGGGAGGCCCTCAAACTGAGGATGACTTGATTGAGAATTTGATTCAAAATCCACCCCCCGAGGCACTGTCATTAGAGGAGTTGGTGGAAGGTACCCAAGCCAACGCTTTAGTGGACCTTTGTGTGGTTGATCTGACCTCTCCTAGAGTTAAGAGTGTGGAATTTGGCCCCGAAAGAACCTTAAAGGTCAGCTCCTCCCTATCTCCCTCCCAGGAGAAGGAGCTGTGTAGCTTATTGAACAATCATTTGGATGCTTTCACTTGGAGCTATAAGGAGATGAAAGGAGTCCACCCTTTGGTTTGTACCCATCAAATTTACATTAAAGAGGATTGTAAACCAGTTAGATAGCCTCAGAGGAGAATGAATCCAGCCCTTAAAGACATTGTCAGGGAAGAATTGCAAAAGTTGTTGGATGTAGGATTCATCTACCACATCTCTGAGAGTGAGTGGGTCTCATCTCTGGTGCTTGTACCCAAGTAAAAAAGGAAGTGGAGAATCTACGTAGATTACCGAGAACTTAACAAAGCCACCAAGAAGGACCATTTCCCTTTGCCTTTCAGAGATCAAGTGTTGGATGGACTGGTAGGGAAGAAGTTCTTCTCTTTCCTAGATGGGTTAGCGGGTATAATCAGATCCAAATCAACTCAGAAGACCAGGATAAGACCACCTTCACTTGTCCATGGGGTACTTTTGCCTACCGAGTCCTTCCCTTTTGGTTATGCAATGCTCCTGCCAGTTTCCAGAGAGCACTATTGAGCATATTTGTTGAACTGGTTCACGATTCGGTGAAAATATATATGGATGACTTTACTCCTTATGGGTCCAACTTCCAAGAAGCATTGACTAACCTGGGAAAAGTTTTAACCAAGTGTATTGAGATGAACCATTCCCTCAGTCCTGAAAAATGTGAATTCCTAATGACTGAATGGACTGTGCTAGGTCATACCATTTCTCAGCAAGGATTACAGGTGGATCCTAACAAAATTGTTATCATCCAAAAGGTTCCACCTCCTCAAAAGGTAAGAGATGTTCGGAGTTTTCTAGGCTTAGCAGGATATTATAGAAGATTCATTAAAGATTTCAGTAAGCTAGCCTCGCCATTGTTTAGCCTCTTAGGGAAAGATGTTGAGTTTAAATGGACTGACGACTGCTAAGGGGCTCTGGATGAGTTGAAGGATAAGCTGGTGTCCACCCCGATCTTGAGAGGTCCAAACTAGGCCCTACCTTTCCACATCCACACCGATGCCTCAAACAAAGCCATAGGGGCGGCCTTAGGACAAGTTGAGGAGAAAGTACCATATGCCATATACTTTTTCAGCAAAAACTTGTCTAAGGCAGGGATGAACTATACTGTAACCGAGAAAGAGTTCCTGGCCGTAGTCCATTCCCCAAATAAGTTCAGACACTACATCACTGGTTATCAAACATTCGTACACACTGATCATGCTGCGATCAAATATTTAATGAATAAGCCTGATGTAAATGCTCGTTTCATTAGATGGTTACTTTTGTTGTAGCAATTTGATTTGACCATTGTCGACAAGCCAGGTAAGGAAAATGTTGTTGCTGACTTCCTGTCTAGATTGGATTTGCCCGCAGGTGAAGAAGGGATAGTGGATGACCAAATTCCAGATGAACACCTGTTTGCTATCTCAGTACTCTCTCCATGGTTTGCTGATATAGAAAATTACTTGGTCTCAGCACAGTTCCCTCCACCTCTCTCCTCAAAGGAGAAGAGCATAATTGTGAGGAAGAGTGCCCCATTCACTTGGATCGGGGGCAACATGTTTCAACTTGGCCCAGATCAAATCTTGAGGCGTTGTGTTAGGGAGGAGGGAGACTTTTACATCCTCCTAACCTATCACGATGGGCCCTGTGGAGGCCACTTTGCAGCAAAAATGACTGTCTTCAAAATTCTACAGGCAGGCTACTATTGGCCTACTCTTCATCAAGATGTCAGAAGATACATCATCCGGTGCGACTGATGTCAGAGGATGGTGAAACCGACTCCAAGGGATGAAATGCCCCTCCAACCTCAAGTGACTTTCGAGCCATTTGAGAAGTGGGGCATGGATTTTGTGGGTCCTATCAACCCCCCTTCAAAGCAAAGGTCTTACATCATTATGTGCACCGACTACCTGACAAAGTGGGCAGAAACAAAGGCAATCAAGGCAGCGACAGAAGAAAAAGTGGCTGATTTTTTAAGGGAAAATATCTTCTACAAGTTTGGCTACCCAAGAGAGTTAGTCACTGATCAAGGAAGCCAGTTCACCTCTAACTTGATTGAAGACCTACTCGCTCATCACAAGATCAAGCACAGAACTTCCACCCCATATCATCCACAAGCAAATGGGCAGGTGGAAGTCACTAATAGAGCATTGGAAGAGATTTTGACTAAGGTGGTGAGTAGCTGCAGAAAGGATTGGGCAGATCGCCTGGTTGAGGCCACCTGGGCCTACAACACCACTTGGAAAACTACAACAGGTTTCACACCTTATGAGCTGGTCTACGGGAATAAAGCTTTGTTGTCCATAGAGTTTGAGTACAACACATTGAGGGTGGCAGCTGAGCTAGACTTAGATCTCAGCCATGCTCAACGTGAAAGATTATTGCAGCTGAATGGATTAGATGAACAGAGAATGCAGGCCCTCCTCCACTCAGAAGTAGTTTAACTCTAGAGGAAGATATGGCATGACCAACACCTTAATGAAAAGAAATTCTAGACAGGAGATTGGGCACTGCTGTATGACTCAAGATACAAGAATTTCAAAGGGAAGTTAAGGAAAATATGGTTAGGACCATATAAAGTGGAGAAATGCAATGACAATGGTTCAGTCCTTATCAGGACCATTGATGAAGAAGCCATCCCCATGCTTGTCAATGGGAATCGATTGAAAATCTACAGGAAACCCCTTTCGAGGCAGGAGTTCATTGAAACTTTGGACAAATCAGTGCTGGTAGTGGAGCAGGGCCCTACCTCTATTCCACCCACACCTTGAAAAAAAAAAAAAACTAGGAATAAAATGATCCTTGTGCGAAAACCTCTTTGAGGCGCCCAGGGCAGACAGTGAGGGTGAAAACCTCATGGAGGCACCCCAGCTGTCTCTAGAAAAATTAAGAAAATGGAATAAAAAGATCCTTGGGTGAAAACCTCTTCAAGGTACCCAGGGCAGATAGCAAGGGTGAAAACCTCATGGAGGCACCCTAGTTGTCTCTCTCTAAAAAAAAAAAAAACAGGCCTAATCTCTGTAAAGTAATTGCAGGTTGCAGGGAATACATTGCAGGTAAGGAGGGTCGTGCAAAACGAGGATAGGGGTCCGTACTAGGCTACAGGACATCCCTACAGACACTCCCTCCATGGCCACTCGCCTTTCCTAGGATTTGATCACATTCGGGTCGAGATTCCACCTTCTACAGGAAGTTTTGGGCTTTCTACAGGAAGTTTTGTATTTCTATAGGAAACATCCTGTAGAACCTTCGGGCGAGACAAATTTAATTTTGGAAGGGAATCTGAAGCTTGCAATCTATTGGTTAGGCTTGCAGCCATCCCTCTATTCCACCCATCACCATATGGCACCCCGTTCCATCTCTTTACACCTCTGCCACCCACCTGGTTATGTGTTCTTTCACAGTCTTACAAGAAACCCTGTTTGCCTCAGATTGACAGCAAAATTTTTTTTTAAGTGACAATTCAAGCAACAAAGTCTCGCACACACTACCTGTCCAAGCTCCATCTAGACTCTTCATCAACGCATCCGGTCCTCGTCCGCAATATGGCCTTGCTCATTTAGCCTGCATCCCAGGAGGAGAAGCAGCTACAAGACATCCTACAGGAATCCTGTAGCAACTGATCCCTCTGGAGCACATACTCTGGAGGCAGGGACAGTTGAAATCAACACAGGGAACATGAAGAAGGCTCCTTTTGGACGTGAAAACATCCTTGGTGGCTGGAACCCAACAGAACCTATGCATGTAGTGTTTACAACTGAAGGATCGGGTTCCAAAACTCGTGCATACTGCATCAGCAAATGAAAGAATGGGTTCCAGCACCCGTGCACGAGGCAACAGCAAGCGAAGCAGTGGTTCTAAGACCCAAAATCTGCATAACGCATGGTTCGGATTGAACGAGGATCGGGCGGGGGGGTTGTCAAAGTGGCCACCCTCAGCCAGCTACATGGCTTCATGGGATCCGAACAAGCTCAATTACGTTCAAAATCGCCAACGATCCATGCAGCCAACACGTGTGGAGTGTCTAGTCGGGAAAAACGTCGGGACTGGCAGTGGTGGCAGTAGTTAATGGCAGAGGGGAGGTGATGGCGGCCAGGGACACGTAGAGAAATGATGGCCATGATGTTGGATTAATGGTTCAGTCTGACCACCTCACCCCCTTGGCACAAATTGTGCCGCAGTTAAAAGATGCTTGGCTGAAGACTCTCACCACCCGCTGTTCATTTGCACTTGCATTGTCCTTGGCCGAAGTACACGTCCTCTGCTCCCACAACCTATTAACCCATCGTCCTCCACCGAGCTTTTCAGCCTGTTTCAAAATTCTCCCACATACCGGGCTCGTTCAGAAGCGCATTGACATCCTACAGAAGCTGGCAAGAGTTCTACATGAAGAAGTTCTACAAGAAGTACAGCATAGCCTTCCGGAGCAGAGAAGCCTAGACTTTTCTTTGTCAAATTTGGAGTCTCGAGAGAGGTAGGCTCGAAAACACTCTTCCATGCATGTTATGTTTCGAAAAAGTGGTGAATTGAACTATCTTGAATTGGAGGTTTAGAAACAAGTCTGCCTGTGAATCGAAAATAGCAGTTTGCCTACATGTTGCACGGAATTTCTCAATCGGTTCTGCGTCAAAATTCTCCTCCACGGTTCCTGTTAAAAAAAAAAATCTGTAGAAAAGATAAAGCACTCTGAGGGCTAACCTGTGTATGAAGAATTTGAATTTACACGGTTGTATGTATGCTGGGGATGAAAATTAAGCTCTGTGCCCTGTCTGTGGAAACCTAATTCTTCCTGTTATACACAGGTAGTCGCGTTTTGGGCAGCAAAAGCATTAGAACCAGAGAATTGGTGCAAATTAAAATTTAAACACCTGAGAGATCCTTTCTTGAAGTTCAAAGGAGGAAACCATAAAACAACAGTCCCTTTCTGCTCAAAGCATAAAACAGAGCACTCTCACCATGCCAGGGGGGTTTATCAAGAAGGAACCCTCGGATTCTAGTAAATTGCGTGAACATCCTGAGGTGGTGAACCTCTTCACTCGTGCCAATTGGATGACCTTTTGTGACAAAATTCAGGGTCATGATGGCGAGATAACAGAGGAATTCTTAATGTCCCTGCAACCTAAATCAAAGACACAGGCCACAATGAACTTCAGAGGGTTGACCCTAAAGGTTACCCCTGAACTAATTAGTCGAGTTACTGGTCTGTCATTAGGGATACCCTGGAGCAAAGAGGAGAGGGCATTGGGCCAAAAAGCCAAGAAATAATTCTTCCTACCCGAGGAACATTTTGCAGAAGACAAGAACGAAGTCCGGAGAGCTAGCTTACATCCTCTTTGGAGCGAAGTCAGCCTCCAAATCATGAAATACATTACCTGTGAGGGGCGGTTCAGTATTGTCTACGGCTATCATTTCCGGTTGTTGAGTGAACTAAGACATGGGTTGGATTTACCTCCAGAAAAGAAGTTGAGCATCCCCTATTTCCTTCTGCAATCATTAATTGAATGTGGCACAAAATTGAAGGAAGGGACACTAGATTAGTTAGCCCATCATGGGCTCATCAACCTTTTAGTGGAAGATTCCCTCCACACCTACATTGTCCTCCTCTCCTGGGAGATTTTTCGCAACATGTCCAGAGATGACGATATTTGAATTCTGGCCGAGGAACTCACCTCATCCAGTAGTGAAGAAAGGGAACATACTGAGGCAGGAGAGAAAGTCAATGGTAAAGAAACACAGGACAAACCACCACAGAAAGAACAAAAAGAGAAACGAGGAAAAGGCCAAGTTGCTGAGCCTAAAACTGTGGGAGGAACAATGGCACAAACACCCAGGGAGAAACGATTGCAGAGTAGAGTAGAGAGGACTGAAAAAGTCCAAACAAAGGAGGGCACAACCAAGGCAACCACACAGAAATTAAAAGGAAAGACACATCCAGCCAAGCAGACCAAAACAATTGAAACAGTTTCTACACGAAGCATGAAAATAGTTTCTACAGGAAGCATGAAAACAATTTCTACAGGAAGCATGAAAACAGTTGACACGGGACTTTCTACAGGAAGCATGGGACCAGAGCAGCAAAAGGAGAAATCACCTGAGATGTTAGCCAGGGAGGTAGCAGTTGTGTTGGCTGCCTTAAGCACATCTGCAAAACAAAAATGGAAGCGAAAAAGGGAGCCTTCCATGTACTTTAAGGCAAGAAGGAGCACGCGGATAAAAACTGGCAGACTGCAGTCACAGTCAAAAGAGCCAATTACGATTGAAAACACCACAACTAAACAAAAGGAAAAGTCTCCTTCAAAGGAATCCATCACCTATGAACAAGGAAGCCCAAGAACATCCACTTGGAGAGAAAGGATTGAAATGATGGACACAAAGACCTCTCTATAGGAAGCTGAGACAGTTCTACAGGAAACATTGGCTAGACTAAAGGAGACCGAGGAATTGGAAGAAAAGGCAGCTAAATCATCACACGAGGAAGAAAATACTGAGAACATTGTGGAACCAAGCCCCCAGCTCAACTTGGGCTCCTACTATAACCTATTAGAGGCCGCAAATATAATTCCCCAAAAATTCGTGGTGCCACTTTTCTTTGCACTAGAGGAAGAGAGAGTGAGGACCTACACTTGGATGAAGATCGCCAAGTCCAAGGGTGTGGAAGATATAGGTCCCCTGGAAGAAAAACTCAAGGAGGCAAGAAAGGAATTGGCTATGGTAAGGCATGTGGAAAGCAGCCAGCGGGCCAAGCTACAGGAAGAAAACGAGCTACTTAAACAACAGCTACAGCTATAGGGATACTATAAGGAAGACATGCCCCACACCTTAGGAGAACAGGGGCAACAGGAAAATCCCACAGCAGACAAAGAATACCCTGATGAACAGCAAAGAAGAGATGGGCTGCAGGCTGAAATTGAGGCACTAACTAGACAGCTACAGGATAAGGAATTGCAAGTAGCACAGGAGATACAGTCTCTAAGGCAACAGGTACAAGAGAAGGAGGCCCAACTGGCCTGCATGGCTAGCTGGGCAGTCAAGGCAATGCAATTTAGGCAACCTGCCAAATCATATGCCTTATGCCTTAAGGATTAGTTGTTGCATTTCCAGATTAACACCTTGGCCCAAAGGGGCATCACTCCATAACAAAACTACCATCAATTCATGGCTTTATGTGACAATAGCTCATCAGAGGACAAGGCCAAATTATCAAAGTTCTAACTACACAACTTGGCCCTTCCCAACATGAATTTGTGGGACCCGAATGCTGCGGTAGGAGACGCGCAACTTATGGCCATGGCCTCTTGGATAAATTATGAAGAAAAGAGAGCAGCAGAGGTCTGAAATGTTATGGACAGGGAATTAAAGGAACCACTAATGATCAGAGCAGAGCCAAAGGATCCCTCAACATTAATATACGCCCACCAGCACTTAGCCAATGACTCTCATGCCCTACTAGATTACATTGACCAACAAGCTCAAGCCATAGCCCATTTTGAGGACATGGAGAGGATGTTGGGGGATAACTGTGTTCATGCTTGCACCCGGAGGTGGAACACACTATCCCACAACCTAAAAATTAGAGAATACCACTCCCCAACAAGGGTGAGGGAGGCCTTCGCAAGAGTACCCCTCTACAAATAGTCCATGCAGAATCTTTAGGCCAACTGGATCGGCCTCAAGTTCAGTCCTCCCTTGCTTTTGGGGCTACTAGAGGAAGTCAAAGAAGAGGAGGAACATAGGTAGTGGGAAGAAGTGGAAAGAAAAGCAAGATTTCATGACCGTGAAGAAGATATCACCTCGGAGGCCTAGGATGTGAGGGAGGCGGTCAAGGCAATCAAGGATGATGAGCTGGATTAGTTGCTCAGAGGATGAGCAACCCTTTCAGCAGGTGGGTGATGATGAGCCCCGGAATTGGGTAACTTATTGGGCTCATTTGGCCTAACTATTCTTCGTCAATCCACCATTTTTCATAGTTTATGCATGTTTTTTGAGTATATTTATGTTAGTTGAACGAATGAGGATAGTCACTTGACCAAGAAGGCTAACACGTGGTTAATGCAGAGTTTTGGACAAATTTTGGACCAAGGCCAAGAAATTATGAGCCAGATGACAGCCAGGCATGAAGGAACAAGGGTGAGGATTCATAGGAAGGGTGTCCACTACATTAAATGGCCCCTTCCTCGAAATCTCCACCCTCAGCTCGGAGTTTAGCAGGCCACCGAAAAGGATTCCCAAGGGTAGCCGAGCAGTCTTGTGTAAAGTGGTTGATCACTGGCAGTTTGAGCAGCGGAGCCCCTTGAGTTAAGGAGGGCCGTTGGAGGCCCTCAAAGTGCATAAATAGGAAGGCTTCTAGCCTTCATAGGTTACTTTTTGAACTGTTGTATTTTACACTATGGTGCTGTTATTTTCTCAGCGCATTTTGTAGCTGTTGCTGTACAACTTTCTTTGTGACATGGTTATTTTTGAGTAATGGAAAGCATATTTATTTGGCATTAGTTCTAAGTTTTTCTTAGGAGCCTGTAGCTCTTGGGGTTGGGCCCAACCCAAGTGCCAAGGCTTCCTTTGTGTATTATTATTTTCTTTTTATGTCTTTGCAAAATAATTTCTGTTAAGTAGATTAAGATCTTGTTGGTTACCTAGGTCATTTTTGATGATTAAAAAGGATTTTCATGTTCATATTGATTTGATAGGTTAATAACAGAGAAGATCTTCAGAAAAAGGCTATCAAGCACCTTTGATCTCACCTCTCCCTCAGTGGGACCATGAGCTGGGACCAAGGTGATCTTGGTGCCACCAAAAACATTGTCTTTGCTCCATCATGCAATTATTAGTGTTAGATTCTTATTTGCAGAAGTTGATACCAGTTGTGGGTACATGCTTAGGCTCATGATTGCTTAGTTGCATAGTTATTTCACATAATTTCGTTGCAAATAAACTTTTGTTCATTTTCTTTACTATTATCTAGGTCAGATTAGGTTAAAGTAACTAGGTCCTTGATTTTCTGAGTCTTTGTTTATTCAGTTTGAAAAATAATTTGCAGAGCACCTGTAATAATTCTCTATCTACCCATACTCCATCAATCCCACCTACTCCATCCTCTAACCTGAATTCCTGCCTTACATTTGCCACATTTTCTCTCTTTGCCCTAATTCCCATATTTTTGTGCAACATTGCTCCACTCCTCCTTGAACAAATCCAACCATCCTCACCACTCCTCAGCTCCATCCACCAAGTCCTAGACCTCCTCACACCCTTCTCTCACCTCCATACCCACTTATTCACCTTTCTTCATCCATCAACCCTCCAAAATCCCCTTTCTAAACATCCTATAGAAATTATAGAACATCCTGTAGAAATTATAGAACATCCTGTAGAAATTCCAGAACATCCTATAGAACCCCTGCAGACTTCCTGTAGAAGCTCATGAAAGAAATTTCTTGATAGCCAAACTCTGTGAAACTCTCTGGAAGGGTGCTAGGGACCCCTTAGGCCCTCTTCAAACCTTCCCAACCTCCTGCAAGCATTTCCTTTCTCCAATCGACCTCTGCACAGTCAAAAACCAGTTAAAGCACATGCATGATAATTCTGACAACTTACTCAAAAAAACAAAAATACAAAAAGAATTTTTTTTTTCCATATTTTAATGTATAAGTAGCTTAGTCACATGCATTTTACCTTCCTAGAATTCAATGGCATCTCTTTCAGTAGCTTTCATCCTCTTTCTGGCATTCATAGGGCTAGCTGGTAAAATTAGGGTTTTCTAGGGTTTGCATTTCCTTTCAGCTTTTCAGTTTCTTTCTGCAAGTATATTAGCCTCCTTTGAGTTAGCTTCCATCCATTAGTTAAAAAGATTCTTCTCAGAGCTCATAGAAGTTGGCTTAAGCTCCTAGCGGACTTGTGCCAGCTGACCAAGTGACAGCCGCAGCAAGAGCTAGTACTTGTGCATACAGCACCATCGCTTCCAAGTTTGTTATGAACTACCGGGTTGATAAAAGTAAAGAAAGGAGTCCCAGGAGTTACAGAATTATTGATGCAATACTAGGGCCCACCACGCACCTACCATCCCCTACTTTTTTCTGATCCTTCAGTCCCTCGGTAGCCTCTTCTACTCCTTGTTACCCCAGACATCAATGGATGCACATAACCCATTTTTCACATAATAGCATTTTAATCCAAGTATTCAATGATTTGATGTACTTACCCTATGGCTCTTAGAGAAAGCGTCTTTCTGCCTTGATGTAACTCACAATTGTGTCTATCATGAACTTGGTTATAAACCCTCCTATTACTCAATCCAACCAGTGATCTATTGCCCGTGTGATTTTGTCTTCAAATGCATCTAGCCTATGCACCAACTCTCGAGTCCACACGATGGGCTGGTCCAGTCTACACCTTCCCTGAGTGTCATCTAGCCTTGCAATCCACTCATACAGCTTTATCAAGAATGACACGAAGAAAATCTCGTGGATTCCTGTGTATATGTAGCGATCCAACCACCTTTCCTCAGATATCCACGAGTTTCTGTTTTCTTATACCACGAATTCATGAAGCTTCTGATCCAACCAATATTTAAGTTATTTCCTTATAGGGTTCCAGTGTTCCGACATCAAACATCCCTTAGGTAGATCCCAGTCCTAGCAACAGAACCAATTGTTGGATTATAGGGGCCTGACCCAAGTTCGGAAGAGATATTAGCCAGACAAATCCTGCAGCTACCGGCCCTTTCAGCAACAGCCTGTGGAATGTGGACTGAGGTCTCACTCGAGGTAGCAGGGGAGGGTGTTGGAACCAGGTTTCCGCACCCTTGAGATGTCTTGATGTGGTTTGGAGGGGTCTCGAACCATTCTGTGACCCCGCACCACTTTGTACTATTATCGAGCTTCCGCGTAGATCCGCGCGGGTGTGCGTTCTTCTTAATGAAATTACTATAGATCTGATCATTTTGTTATAGTCTTTAAGCAAGAATTTAACAATAAAACCCAGTGAGTGCAATCATAAAAAGATATAAACTCATATAAGAGATGCATAAACTAGAACACAATAGATTTGTGATAATTCAGAAACCACTTATCTTTATTAAAATCTTCCGACAATACAACCCGATCCGCCCTACACACATAGTTTCAAGGGTCTGCGCACACAGCTGCAAACTCTACCAGGCCTCTACGCACCCAGCTGCAAAGCCTCTATCAATCTACCAACACCCTTGACTTGGACTTATAGATGTAGATAATACTATCTTCACAAACCCATAACACCAAGATCCACAACAAAACTTCTACCAAAAAATTGACTTCTAGCCATAGAGCTTTGCTCTATTTATACATTCCCATGGTCCGCGGACCATGGGCCGGCCAACTCACTTCCTATTATTTTACATTATTTTCGAGCAGACAACCCTTTTACTTGACTCATTTCTCATGCCATGCACTTTGTGGAGTCTTTACCATACTTTTTCCCAAAATTGTGGACTTTGAGTCCCAAAACTATTATGTGGGGCCTTCGTGAACCAACAAGAGGAATGAGAAAGACATTAAAGGAATAAAAAAAGGCCATCTGGCCTACATTCCATGTACAATGTGGAGAATTTTCATTACACGACCTACGGCATGCATTCAAAGAAGTAGAGAACATGCTATCTCTATGATTACCTAAATTCCCTGGAACGCAATATGACCCATTCGGCATTGTCAAAAATTTCACCACTCTGGTGAAAATAAAAGTATTCAATAATGAGGAGGAGGCCTTTGATGACATCTTTTTGTAGAAAAACACTTTCGCAGAGGTGAAGCATATGGACAAACTACTTTTTAACCATGAAGATCTGGAAAATTTGTACAGTTATAGAGAAAGGAGGTTAGCAAAGGTCCCATTAGACCAATTATTGATTGAACCAATAAGGGAATCGACTCCCAGTGTGACTATAGAAGGTGAATCCAAAGAAAATTCTAAGGCTAATTCTAGAGCGGAATCTCAAGAGAAATCTACCAGGGAATCACAACAGTCATCACAAAACGGGAAAAGCATAAGCATGGAGTCAGTAAAGGATATAGCCCAGTCTACACAGAAAATAATCAAAGAAACTTCAGTTAGCAAGCAGGCTGAAATCCCCATTACCTCTGCACAACCAATAAAACCCCTGGTAATTGATTTAGAGGAAGAATGGGACAATTTTAATAAAAGTCTCAACACAGAGGAACAGGCACCAGAGTTTCAAACTCCTCAACAAAAAACAACTCTGGAAATTACAATGGAAGAGACTGCAAATACACAAGAGGTAGAGTACATCCCTATTACCCCCACTCCCGAAATAGTTTTGAGAATTGAAGAAATTCCCCCTCTAGATGTGTTTTATAGCCCATAGCATAAGGTCGTGGTGAAAAGACAAAGAAAGGAAAGAAAATTGGACTTTATAGCTGCTACTACCCCTGAAAATGAACCAATGGGGTTCTATGGAAAGACTCACCCGTTGACCCATCCGCCATCCTTACTAGACTCTCACAATTTGTAGGTGCTTACGCTAAAGCAACCATAGAAAAAGAAACAGAGGTACAAATTTTTCTTAGAGAAGGAAGATAAAATAATGTTGCTTGAGCAACAATTACAGCAAGAAAAATTTAACCAGTGGGCAGAGATACAGTTAGCCAAGCTACAACGAGAATTCGAGTAGATTAAAATAGAACATCGAACTAGCTTAGCCGAGAAGGAAGCACAAATACAGGCAATAATTGATCTACACAAAGACGATCCAAAAATTTATCAGTTTGTTACCAAATCACTTGGTCTTAACTCCTAGTTAATGCACCAGAAATAATTATTCTGCCAAAAGATTTCACATTGGAAATCTTATTGTGAAACAAGCGATAAACAGACAAGTCAAGTCATGGAAATGAGACTTGAATATGATGAAATCTTTAAAAAGGTCTCTGATTTTATTGCCTGGCAAAATATAGAATATGGGAGAAAGGCCAACCTGCCCAAGCTAGAAGAATCACATAAATAAATCATATTTGCTAGTTGAGATTCTCAGCTTACAGAAGCAGAAAAGGCAACAACAGATGCAGTGGCAACATCAAACAATGTCATAGAAAACATCAATGAAAATTTACATAGTGCCAATATCATGGTAGAGTCCATTCCAGGTTTCCTTCCTAATGCAAAACAGCTTGAACAACAGTGGAAACAGGAAGCGAAAGAAAAAGAAAAAGTAATCAGGCAAACGACCAGATTAAACTGGGAGGCATATTGGCAACATTTGGTAAAACCTCACAGCCAATGGATGATGCTGTGATGCCTAACCACTTCTACGGAGAAAATGGCGCCAACACTGACCAATGTCGTATTCGCTAGACAGTTGAAAGTTGAAGTCGACTAACGAACACAGCTCAAGCCCATGATGGATATTTGTGATCTGAAGGACCAAATGTAGGATAGTTAGTCACCTTGTTTATTTCCATTTTTATTTTGTTTTTGCACAAATTGAGGTAGGTTGTTTAAACCTTCTCAACTATTTTTGTAATAATCTATTTTTATTTTTATAGTTCAAGTATTTAAACCCCTCTCATGAATTTAGAGAGGGGTCCAAAATTTTATCAAAAACAGCCTTCAAAACATGCACTTTTGTCCCTTTGAGGAAGTTCTAGTGAAATTAATGAAACATGATTTATTTTTATTTGATTTAGCATCTTCTACTGAAATTGTACTTTTGTACTCTTAGATGGTGTTGAATGGACTGAAGATAGATCAATATTGTTGAAACACATGAGAAGGATGTATTATAAATGGTACTTTTATCTCATAATCCTTTTTACTTGTGTATCAAGCAATTATTTCTTTTCAAATTGTTTATGTATGAAAGTCTGAATTTTGATTGCCATTATTGCACTTCTGTATGGCAATGATCTATATTTGATATTGAATATATGAATAATTCCTTATATGATATATCTTTAACAATCATTTTGGCTAACTTTTTATACGAAATTATTATTTTTAAAATGGATTCACTTCTCATCACAATTGAATGATCTTTATTACCAATTGCTTTCAGATATTATTGTAGATCGCATACATCAATTTAATCCCGGGTATATTTATAATTAGATAGTGCTTAAATTAGGATAAAATGCATGTGATTGTTAGCTTAGATTAGATTACTTTTAGCTTAGACATTACTTTAAAACATCACATATCACTCCATTAGCACAAGCATTAAATATATTGGAAAACTGGTCCCATTATCCCTAGTCGGAGCCACTACTCCAAGGGAAAGGAGCTGCCAACCAAGGTCCATACCCGGTGGTTTTCCCCCATGTTGAAGCAACGATTTTTTAGGCTTCAACACATGCCATCATTCTTTGGTTTGCACCTAGTGTTCAATGTAGATCGCCTTCAGCCATACTTTCCATCATTATTGGATGCATCTAACATTGCAGAACAACTCACACCAACAAAGTCGTTGGGACAGGGTCCCCTGGGGTAAAATTTTGTAATTAATTTTGTATACTTGTAAAGTCTCCGCATTTGAGGGAGTGGAGCGTGAAGGTCATAGAAGTCAAAAGGGGCTTTAGTCCCTTAGTTGTTAGAAGATAGGGAGTTTTTTTACTCACCCCTTATCCGCGGACCATGGTATTGTAAAAGAGATGGTTATATAGAGGGTTCATAGCGAGTCTAGGAGGTAACATGACAAAAGGAGATCATTGTATGGGAAAGTAAGCTAAGGAAGGAATGTTTGTTTCCTATACTTAGGTGAAGGAGAAGGCTCTTGCTGCTAAGTGCGTGGAGACATTGGTAAGTCCTCACGCTGAGTGCTAGGGAAGAAGAGTCTGCAATAGAAAAGAATACATCTAATAAAGACTTCTTTGAGCCATAATTTTGTATTTGCGCATCTATATTTACTTATGAAATTTCTATATATTCGCTCTATTATTCTGAATTTGTATGAAGAAATTCTTAATTGATGCACGAAAGTAGTAGATCTTCTTGTTTACTTAATGTTATGAATGTCTAAAGCATTTCACGAATATTTAGATTTGATTTTTGAACGTTATTGCAATTATCTATATTGTAAGGGTTAGGGTTCGCGAAGATCGAAATAAGCCCTAGAAACCATAGGAACCCATCAAACTGACCTCCGGACGCAGAAACCTAGTTTTTCATCCCCTAATACTACTTCGAGTGAGACTATAGCTTGCACTATGCAGGTTGTTGCGGAAAGGGCCAGTAGTTTAGTGTTTTTTTGGTTGGAGCAGCTAACTCTGAACCTGGGTCAGGACCCCTTAAGCCAACAAATGGTTTCATTGCCATAACCGGGTTCTATCTGAGGGATGTGAGATAAGTAGTTTCCCACTAAGAAAGAGATCGAAAAGTGGATTGTAAACTGCATGCGTTTGCAGCCCAGGAAAACAAGAATTCACACATGTTAAAGGAAGAGTGGTTGAATAGATACCTATTCACAAATGAACACTAGATTTTTTTTTCTTCTCTTTTCCATGTGAATTACACTAGTGGTTGTCTAAATTGGCGGATAGTCAGGGTACATGGAAGCTTGATGAACCTATTGTGTGGACCCCAGAACTGGTGAAGCGCTTACAGGCTTCAG
Organism: Pinus taeda; assembly: GCA_000404065.3. Classification (NCBI taxonomy): domain Eukaryota; kingdom Viridiplantae; phylum Streptophyta; class Pinopsida; order Pinales; family Pinaceae; genus Pinus; species Pinus taeda. Next base: position 7,407 of record APFE031203517.1, on the reverse strand, counting down.
AAAATAAAATTGCGTGGGTTGTCGATTACTGGATCAATAGTATTTTGGAAGGATTCATTACAAAGTTCGCGATCGATACATCCACCAGTTATAGCGAAGCGGTGTGTAGGTTTTTCAAGGGGCCAAGAGGTAAGTACCTGAAATCCTTGAAGACCTAGATTAAATGGTATTGTGTAAAAAGCAGGTCATGCCTTTGAATTGATGTTTGGGACTACGCAAAGTGGAAGAGCATTCAAAAGGAACCTAGATTTGGGTCTTGAGTATAATTCGTTTTTAGGATCATATGATAGTGACGATGAAAGCAATACTCTGAAGACATCACGAGGTACACTACATGTTGTGAGTCAGGGTATCGCAAGGATACCACATCCATCCACTCCACCTCCACCTCACACACCTACACCTCTGCCTCCACCCCCACCTCCATCATTCAACATGGCGAACCCGATGAAGATTCCTATGTTTAAGGGTCTGGGGACTAAGGACCCTGAATAAGTCTGGTTTGTAACAGATGTTGTATGGAAGGTGTTGGATTCCTATACCAATAGGTTTCGTCTTTCATGATTGACAGTGGAAGGGCTAAATATGTTCATCATTGCAGGCTCCAAAGGTTCCATATTTTGTGTACATACTACAAAAAATTTAAAAAATGAAAAGAGGGTATGCCTTAAAAGAATAATCAAAAGAAAATCAAGTGGTCAAGAGAAAAGTGAAAATGAACCCCAAACTAAGGACCAGGAAAGTGGCCAGTCAAAATGCCACTACTAAGCTCATTTGGCAGTGTCATGTTATCCAATTACTGCTGCTAATCACACTGGATGGATGGCCCAACAATCTAAACTGGACCATGCCATGGTTAAATTGCTTGTTGCATAATAGAGAATGTTTCCTGACCAAACAGCTTAAGCTTGGCAGATGACTAGCTAGGTAGAGAAATAAAGGTGCCCAACTGCTTAATCTGGGGCCTTGGAAGAAATAAGGGTAGATATTAGATAGGAGGGCAGTCAAAAGAAAAGAGGAAAATTAGGGTCTGCTAGTTCAAGTGCACCCACTTTAATGAAGAAAAAATGTTAGGATTACTAGGATGGGTAAGTAGTGCAAGCTTGCAGAAATGGAGAGCCATCACCAATTGGCCAATTAAGTGCAAAAACTTATGCCACTCAGGGTGTGGGCATTAAAGAAAAAGAATGGAGGAAAAGCACTGGAAGCATGTCTAACTTCCCCAGTTTCCCCCAAAAGTCATTTCTTACTAACACCCCCAAGGGCCTTGAGATCTGCTCAGGTCTCCAGTTCCACTCCATTACATCACATACCACTTGGTCAAACCATGGAGTTCAAGCATGAAAAGAAGCCACATTTCTTGTGTAAAAACATCCTTTTTTCATCATTTTCATCTATCCTCAATATCCTAAGTCAAGTTTCATTTTAACCGGGCTTCACCCCTTCATTCACCTCACAAACCATATTAATCACTAACCTATGATCTAGCTCCCTAACTTCCCCCTCCCCCAAGTGCTATAGCCATATCCCTTCCTTGGGAAATATTAACCCCTCAAGGGTTAGTATTAGCCCTAAATCCTCCTAAAAACTATGGGTTTGAGAAAAAATATGGTTAAAAGGGCAAAAATCACTTTCCCCGCCCTCATTTACCCTTTTCCCCCTTTCCTCCGCCCTAAAACCTTTATTATAAAGTTTCGAAATAAAAGATTTTAAATAAATACGCGCTTAATAAACCCGAAAAACCCATAACCTAAGGTTCTAAACCCACCCCGCGCCCCATTTATTAAACAATTATTATATAATCGGGCAGGTCCCCTGTCGTTAACCTGGCGGCATATCACGATCGCCACCCACCGTCAGATCATCCGCCCCGCCCATCCTACGGTGGGCGGTCGATCCTCCTATAGAGCCGCCCGGCCTTTTGCGTCCGGGGGATAAGCGGTATTGCCGCCGTACCCCCGCCACGTGTCAGGCGCTAGGGTTGTTCGCTGCCCCCCCCTCCAAACCACTTACCGCCTAAGAGCCTGCCGGGGAGACCGCTTACTGCCCTACCCCCCACGCTGACGTCACACCCCTGTCAGTGTGACGTCAACCCACTTTGCCGCCACCATGCCTCCACGTCACCCCTGCCCTCCACGTCGCCTTGTCCACCCTGCCACCGTGTCAGTGCCACCTGGGCACCCACGTCACCTGCCACGTCACCTTGTCTGTACCTGGGCCCATGATGACGTCAGCATGACGTCATCACAAAAAGGCGCCAATATGCCAAAAATGCATAAAAAGGCGTAAAAAACCGTTATTTTGCATTATTTTTTACAAACGTCGGAGCTCCTCTGCAAGTGAATTTCAACTTCCAACGGTCGAAAAGCAAAAGTAATCTGCCAAAGTCGCTGCCGCCTCCATTGTCAACCCAACCACATGCAATTCATCCAGTTCGACCGGTGAAAACGCCTCGTACGCCATTAAAACTAGGTATTTTTCCGCAGGCACCCTCTTGTCCACTGTTCTCCATAAAATCCTATTTTCCAGCTTAGGAAACTCAGTTTAAGGACCCACATTGTTGAAATTCACCCCTAAAATCTACCTAAGAAAACTCTGAAACCCCTGCACGAAAGAAGTCCCAAGGAAACCCGTGACCCGCGGTGAAAATCTACCTATTTTTCACAAAAAGCAGCTAAAAAGCCAAGCCACAGGCTAGAAGAACTAAATTGTCATTTGCCTCACCTCTGCTAAGCAATTTTCTACAAATAACTAGCTAACCAGCTCAAAAACACTCTTCTTCCTCGAAACAGAGTGCCCCACAGATTGATTAAGCCTGTGACAGCCTCCTTGAACTACTAGAACTGCTCACTGCAAACAGAGAGCAGTAAGCCATTCCTCAGAACTCACACCAAGCTTGAAACACAGTAAAACCACCAGCAAGACCAAGACAATGGCCACTCCAGCTGCTCTGGATGTTTTTCCTATAAATCCACCCAACAGAGAGCTAGAAGCTATACCATTGGTGGACAGTGATTCCCTCATCATAGACTTTGTGGCAGAGAGAAACCATTTGCAGACATATTGCGAAATAAGAAACAGTCACTTGGACAGCAGTGACCTGTATGGGGTCTGGAAATCTAATCTACCCACCTACTTTCTGCCTTCTGTCAACATTTTCCCTGAAATCATCCACCTATGTGCAGAGAACTATGAGCAGAAACTCAGGGCTGTGAAGTCTCCATCTGGGAGCATCCTCTTCTATATAACTCCAGACTCCATCAACCAGATGCTC
>APFE031203516.1:0-29283 GCA_000404065.3 Pinus taeda | reverse complement strand
ATGGAGCTTGAAGTCAAGCCAGCTAGCCTTCGAACTGCATTTGCTATGCAAGTGAAAAGTAGATCAATGTTGCTTCAGTCTATCTTCGGGTTTTGTTTATAAACTAAACAATTGATTTGCAAACATCCTAATTGTGCTGGTGGTGGCTCCAGTAGCCTCATTAGATCAGCCCCTGTGATTTGCATTTACTGACTATCATTTGCTCGGCCTAAATCCCTGAACTGAGCTACAAACTGTAACCAAGAACCCAGTTGAAGTCTCGTCCCTAGACCATTGCACCTTCTCCTCTTGGGAATCTGGATGCATCGCACCTCCCATGTGTAGTAGGTGAGATGCATCGCTCTTTCCCTATGTTACAGGTGCAATGATCAGATAAGACCTCTCTTGCTTCCAGATTTTGGTTTTTGTTCACCCTCTTCAGCTTTATTCAAGAGTTTTGTTGTCTATGATCAGTATACCATTGTGGAAACTCCCTTCCTTTGCATGATTCAGCCTCCATAGTACAAAGAACTGTAAATGTTTTTATGTATTATTCGCCATTTATGGTTCTCCTTTACAAAGAAGTAGCGTAATCAAGCGGTCGTATTTTGATTTGGAAGTGTCGCAAGTGTCGTTTTCAGTCAAAGAAAATAATCCTACTGTTCTTGATGGTCTATTACACTGTTACTCTTGTATTTGATTTGAATTAAGATTTTTTCAAGTGTCAAAAGCAGTTTTCAATTCAAAATCGTAAAGTGTCGTCATTATCTTCCCTTCATCTTTTGAAAAGAAAATCGTTAGTATTGTCACTTGAAACGATTCAGATTTGTACTTAGCATTATTTTTGTCATTCACACATTAAGAGAGCGAAAACAAATACATGCATGTGCATTTGCATTTAGACTGCTTGTTGATTTTGATTTAGGACAATGCATCTAGTGTGTGCTCTCTACTCTATGTTGAAAGGATCTCATTTCTCTTTCCTTAGTAGCTAGGATTTTCATTGCAGAAACAAGATTAAACGATTGTTTATCATCTTAGATTGCATTTTAGGAATTGTATATCTACATCACGCAGTGAACCTGAAAGGAAAACTTCTTAAGAAAGATTAACTGTAAAATAAATTCAATGAACATAAAAACGCTTTGGAACCTAACACATAACATTTAGAAGTCTAGGCTAGAGACGTATTCTGGCGTCGTAAAGCCTGGTAACTATCACTTTCATCGTAGGATGGGTGATTCCTCCTCTTTGAGACGACAAGTGCCAATACAAACTTGTGCTCCCATGTACCATCGAGTATATATTGGGAGACCACAATAGGCTATATCCTTTATCCTTAGGAAGCCGTGTCTATCGCCTTATCGATCACAATGCACTGAACACAACATTCGGGAAGATTGACTGCCATACTGTAAAAAGTGTTCTGCAGTTTTGCTATTGGTTTGGTAATCCCTCTGTCTAGATTTCCAGAGTAGTCTCTTTCATTCCTTTTCAGACTCCTTAAAGGAAAAGGTCCATATGAGCACTTATCACTTCAGGCTCATTAAAAATCGAAGGCGACTAGAGTCATCTTTAGCTTTTTCTCGACTCTTAAAAATTGAAAAAGCAAGTTGTGTCAAAGCGTCTAAAATTCATTAAATTCGGAATCACTTTTTCCCCTTTATTTTGAGTTGATCGAGTAATCCGCAATCGTGGAAGAAATTCAATCGAAACCCCATCGTTCACGGAGATTAACGAGTCAACCATCTTTGACTCTAGAAACGAAACTATTCTGGATAAAGTGAACTTGTTTAACCGGATCAAAGTCCCCTAGTTTGCTTGGAACTTGCGTTTTAACATCCTCTGGGACTCTGGTTACTCCAACCATTTTTGGTACCCCTGCCTTTACAGAAGAAGTTCCGTGACCACAAGAGGACATTAGAACTGATCCTAGTGTGACGGTAAACACTTCTATTCCTGAACTGGCTCCATCTACAGCTGATTCGAAAGGTGTTACCCCTCCAACATCTGTCACTGCAAAGTCTACACCTTCTTCGGCACCAGAAATATTTTTTTATGGAATTGACGGTCTACCTCTCCCACCTGGATTGATTGCTATAGAAGAGATTGCGGAGGATCCTCCATCCAGTACTTCATTGCATTTTGGAGCCGGGATCACCCTATATCCTTCTTCATCAGAAGTTAGTCTCCCTTCATCGCAAGTGCCTGTAGAATTGCCAGGAAATCTTTTGGATAGACTAGATATGTCTGAACAACCGTCGACATCAAGGACTGTGTCATCTAATGCAGCAGCAGCAGAACCTCCTGCTGCTACTCCAACAATGTTCACTGGTGTACCATCTGTCCCAACTAGCTCTCAACTGCTAGATGGAGTCCATCTAGGGACTGTTTCGACAGTATGGTTTGTTCCCATTTGTTCATCCGGAATAATATCCAGAATCTCTTATGTTGAGTCTCAGCAAATTGATCCTTCGCAAAAGTATCAATTTGGGCAGTCCAATCCCCAAAGGCCAATCATTCCTTTGAGCACTGGATTTTCTCCATATGGGGGGCAGTATGCCCTTTCATTGTTTCCTCCGGGAAAACAACCATATGGGAGTTCGCAACAGCATTCGGGTCATGCTGGAATTACATCCAGTGGTTGGATGCCAATACTGCCTCAACAACCAAGAGTTGTATACTGAATGCAACAAAGCCTACCTATGTCGAATATCCCCACTACATCGGCCATTGTGACAGTGTCGCAAGTACAAGCGTTCCTTGTTATATGCCAACCTCAAGTTTCTCAGGTCGTAATACAATAGCCTCCTGTCTCCACGACACAGCCGCAATCACCGATTAGTGGCTCCCTAAACGGAGCAACCCAGGTTCAAACGGGTACTATTACCCCTCATCTTGGTCAAATAGCCAATATTGGACAGTAACAAATGGCTTCACAACCATGGCTAGTATAATATCAACAACCACAATTCCAACAAGCTTACCAAGGATCTGAGCAACAAGTCTTTGCGAGTAATGGGCAGCCGTATATTCAAAACGATCAACATCAATCATATCATAATAGTTATGCCCATCAACCTTACCAAAGTTATCAACATCAAATGCATTATGCTGGTATGCAAAGACCCACTGCCCAGGCAATCCCATCTTATCCTGGGTATGCTTCGACGAACCTGAATCAACAGTTGCCCTTTGTGGCGACTCTAGAGTTACCAGATCTAAATCGGATAACAAACAATCCAATTTCTTATACCCCTTGGTGGCCAGTGATTCCTCATAAACTTCCATCAGATATTCCTAAATTTAATGGAAATCCGAGTGAGGACCCGTTGAATCATGTAATGACCTTTCATTTGTGGTGTTCATCCAACACTCTCAATGATGATTCGATTAGGCTTCACCTTTTTCAGCGAACGTTAATTGGTCCGACAGCAAAATGGTACATCGAATTGCCTAGAGCTTCATTCGATAACTTCAACACCCTTTCCACAACATTTTTAACCCATTTTCAGTTACCAATAAGGTAAGAAATAGGAACAGAGCTTCTTACCAATTTCAAACAGACGACAACCACTCACATATATGATCATATCCATGAGTGGCGACATCGTCATAGAATCGTAAAAACATATGTTCCTAATCAGCTAGTAGCTGAATGGTTCATTAAGTCGTTATTACCTTCTATAATAGAAGATGTGTCAAAGGGAGGAGTCGTTACTGAAGAGAAAGTCATTGCTCATGCGCAATATGTAGACTTGATCTATACTCAGTATGGCATGCTCTATGACAAAATCCCCGATGCCCCTAGACCAGAATTTTCCATTTCTCATCCTCCCAAATCAAACAAGGACTCTCATGCTGGCAATGGCGTGATAGGTACGACAAGCACGAAAACCGTAAAGGATACTTCAAAGAAATCTCGTACAGTTTCTAGTCAAAATGCAAATAAAGAACTTCTCGCCTCGGAGGTCAATGCCGTGTCGACTGACAAAGGCAAAGAACCGAAGCAACTAGGCGACAAGAAGAAAAAGAAAGGGAAAAAGAAGAAACATGAGGAGTTGTCTCCTGAAAAATCTTCTGCAAACCCTTATAGAGAAAGGAAAGAAAATCACCCATGCTTTATATGCGATGAGGATCATTGAACGAAAGACTGTCCACATAAAGCTAAGCTTAGGAAACTCTTAAAGAATTCAAAAACTTTAGCAGTATTGACTGATCCATTTCCGAACCTAAGGAACCAATCTGGTTGCTAGTGACAATGCTTCCCCATCCCAAGTGCTTATGTTGTCCATTTCAAAACAAAAAAAATGATGCTTTGATATCGACAAGGAATAAAGATTACGGGAATCCACAGTTGTCGAACAACAAGGCTACTGATCAACCTAGTAGTTCGACAACAACTTCGACCAAAGTTGTGCCACCCATCATTCCTGAGCTAATGATAAAGCCGCCAAAGAGAGTAGTACACAAATTGACATTTAATCCTCATGCCAGAGCAGCACATAACTATAATATAGTAGAGGACCTGACCCAATCACCGTCCGCTATGTCGACACTTGAAGTACTGCAAAATTTCCCCTCCCAGAAGCAGGATCTATTATCAGCAATAGGTGGGATTGACCCAACGGATTCTAATCTTGTGGCCTTTAATCATAAAGGATATGACCCTCAGTTACCAGCTCAACTTGCTTTCCTTATTCAAGTGAAAGCCCTCAACAAAACTATTCATCGAACAATTATTGATGAGGGAGCACTCATGTCTATGTCGATGAGGTTGGCTGAAACTTTAGGCTCACACGTCTTCTCGCGATTGTCAATGACATTAACAGGCATTTTTCATGGATGAACATACACTCCATTATGGGATTTTTAAGTTAACTTGCAAGTCGAACTAGGGGGCAAAATAGTAGAAATTGATGTTGAAGTTATCGATGGAGACCTCATTAACAACATCCTATAGTTAAGGCCCTGGATATATGCTATGGCTACTGTTGTGTTGACATACTTCAAAAAGATGCATTTCCTTTCCAAGGAGGAATTACAATCGTCGACCAACAAACGTTACGTTTCTCCCCAACAGTTCACAAGTTACGGGAAGCATTCCAATGATCCACGGGAGCTCTCAGTCGCTTCAAAATATCGGAGTAGGCCTACTAAAAGACCCGACATTGATGGGTACTTTTTCCTTACCGCCTCCAAAAAGTATGGCGGAAGTGGCCAATGTGGGAACCTACAATATGGTGTCTTCCATTCAGAAGATATCCAATCACAATGTTAGCATGGATCATCGCGAGGCTTTGCCTCCAAGCCCAATAGAAATATTGTAGGAATCAATGTTTTCGGCATGGGAGGCGAACCCAAATCAATGCTCATCAAGCATTTGGATAGATAGGTCTAAGGAATATGGTACCTCTTCAGATCCTTGGTCGCATGTACATTCTACAGACGAAGGAATTGTTTAGTCAATGATGATTGATGGGGCACCATGGGAAGATTACCACCATCGTTCCCATCTTCCAGATTACAAATAATATTGTTCCAGAGACCTTGATTATGCTTCAGTTTTTGATTTCCTATCAAATACTGTAAATACGGTGGATTCTGAGTGAAACTTGTCCAATATTGAAGAGACTATCACCATCAATATCTCGACCAAACCAAATGTTGTTGAGAATATTCATGTCGGCAAATCTTGTTCTCCTTCAGAACTGGAAATATATTACGCTCTCTTTCGCGAGTTTAGAGATGTCTTTGCATGGTCATATGAAGAAATGCCAGGCATTAACTTGAGCATAGTTGAACACGAAATTAAGATGTATCCAGATGTCAAACCAGTATGACAACGGCTTCGGCAGGTGCACCCTAAGAAAGCCACTGCCATCAAGGCAGAAGTTGAAAAATTCTCCACGTTGGTTTCATTTACCTGGTTCCTCTAACCGATTGGGTATCGAATATTGTTCCTGTGATGAAAAAGCAAGGAACGATTAGAGTGTGCGTCAATTATAGGGATGTAAACCAAGCTTGTCCAAAAGACAACTACCCTACACCCTTCATTGACCAGATAATTGATGAATGCACCGGATGTGAAATATTTTCATTTATGGATGGATTTTCCGGGTATAATAAAATAAATATCTGCCCATAGGACCAGTCAAAGACTACATTTATTTGTCCTTGGGGTACATTTGCTTACCACAAGCTACCTTTTGGTTTAAAGAACGTAGGGGAAACCTTTCAGAGGGCAATGAATTATGCCTTCCATGACATCAAAAACATCGTTCAACCATATCTCGACGATCTTTCGTCTCATTTGCGAAAGCGGACCGATCATCCGCAGCATTTGAGAGCGATATTTCTACGTTGCCGACACTACAAGATACGACTCAATCCACACAAATGTGTGTTTTGTGTTGGTTCTGGTCGTTTATTTCGCTTTGTAGTCTCAAAGGACGGGATTCGTCTCGACCTGTGTAAGGTTCAATCAATCATTGACTTGCCTCCACCTTCAAACTTGCTTCAGATTAAGAAACTCCAAGGGAAAGCAAACTTTCTGAGGAGGTTCATTCCAAATTACGCTGAACTTGCTAAAGGTTATACACATCTATTGAAAAAAGAAGTACCCTTCATCTTGGATCAAGTCACGCAAGCTTCCTTTGATGCTCTAAAGGAATCCCTAATAAAGGCATCATTAATGTATGATCCTGATTATTAAAAAGACTTTAACTTGTATCTACCTGCAGCAGATATGACCATAGCAATGGTTTTTGTTCAAGAAGACAAAGGAATTGAACATCCTATCTATTATTTAAGTCGAAACTTAAATGATACAGAAATCAAGTACTCCTATGTTAAAAAGCTGGCTCTCGCAGCTATTCAAGTGATACAGAGATTTTGACACTATATCCTCTTTCGAAAAACTACCATTTTGTCAGATTGCAACCCCATGACTTATATCTTGTTGCGACAGTTACTGGGGTGTAAATATTCCAAATGGATAGCAATTTTGCAAGAGTTTGATCTGGAATTCATAAAATCCAAATCAAAGAAAGCCCTGGTTTTCACGGAGTTACTATGTGACTTCCCATCGTCGTCCAACGATTTAACATCCAAAGAAACAATTGTGGATGAATCTTTGTTTATGATATCTACAAGCGATCCATGGTATGGAGATATAATCATCAATCTCCAGACCCAAACAATGACATACTTGATACCAAGCAAAAGACTACATGATCGTCGGTGATACACTTTACCGTTGTGGTATCGATACAGTTCTGCGGAGGTGCCTCACCCATGAGGAGGCCAAAAAAGTCCTGAATGATTGTCATTCGGGCGCGTGTGGGGGGCATCAATCTGGTTATGCTATAGCACAAAAGATTTTACGAGCAGGATAGTTCTAGCCAACAATGTTCAAGGATTGCATAACCATAGTCAAAAGTTTCCATGCTTGTCAAATCTTCGATCGCAAAACCAGAGCACCACCCGCACCTCTGCAGCCAGTAGTCACTGTTGGGCCATTCGCCAAATCGGGCATATATTTCATGACATGTAACCCCACCTCGGCTGGGGGGCATGGGTATATCATAGTCGCAGTTGACTATTTTACGAAATGGGCTGAGGCGATGCCTACATTAAACAACAACGACGAAATAATTGCTCTTTTCTTTTTCAATCATGTAGTCTCAAGATTCGGTGTTCCACAGGCTATAGTCACAGATCATGGATCGCATTTTCGCAATCACATGATGGTTGACTTGGCTGCGAAATTATGACTGTCCCACGACAGCTCTACTTCGTATTATCTACAAGCTAATAGGCAAGTTGTGGCAATCAACAAAGTCCTGAAGCACATGCTGCAAAGGATGATTGGAGTCCATAAATGAAGTTGGCACCTAATCTTGTACTCAGCCTTGTGGGTATATTGGACATCGGTGAGAAATGAGACCGGGTTTACACCCTTTCAGCTGGTGTATGGCTTGGAAGCAATCTTACCAGTTCAGTGTGAAATCTCATCCCTCAAACTCGCAACCAATCTTCTCCCTGGAACTTCAGAAGAGGAGGCTCGTTTCTTGGAATTAATCCAATTGGATGAAACCCATCATGATGCTACCTTGGCTAATGAAGCACATAAGAAACGAGTCAAGGCACAGTTTGACAAGAATGTCAAACCCCGTGTCTTCTCAGAAGGTGACCTAGTCTTACTTTATGACTAGGAATCTGACAAGTTGGGAGCAGGTAAGTTCCAGTCTTTATGGATGGACACCTATATTGTTAAGTGTGTGTTAGCAAAAGGAGCCTACGAGTTAGTAGACTATGATGAGATTCCACTATCGCAACCCCGAAATGGGTTGTACCTTAAGCGTTACTATGCTTGACTCAGTATAGTAACCTCTTCATATGCGTTTGTTATGTTTTTGTTTTCACTAAGAGTAATCGTTTCAGTTAGGTAATCCACTTTTGCATTTGTTGCAGATGTTGAACCTATTGGAATCATTTGTTAGATATGCTGACAGAGCGAGTCGTAGTTCGCGGAACCTATCTTCTGCGACTTGGGCCATCATTGATCCAAGTGGCGAGTTAGTGAGTTTCAGAGGGGTATGTATTGGCCGATCAATGAACAACATCACTGAGTACAACGCGTTGATAGAGCTCCTCTCTGATGCCATCATGCATGGCATACAATGACTTGTCGTCAGGCTAGACTCACAACTCATCATTCTACAGCTCACCGGCGTCTATTCCGTGCAGAATCCATCTATTTATCGCATGTTCCTAAGGGTTAATATTTTGGAAAGACAGTTTGATTCTATCCAATATCAACATATTTCCAGAAACTTAAACACATTAACAGGTTCATTAGCAAATTATGTGTTAGATAAACATTTGCGACATAAAAGAAAAGCATTTCATCAATATTTGCATCAGGATCAAATAACTTAACCAAAATAAAGCTCCCAAAATAAAAAATATATATATAACTGTTTATGGTTTACACATAGTGTTCTGTGCCTGAGACAAAATCGGTCAAATGACCCAAAAACTCAATAGGGGGCACCCTAGTCTAATGGTGCTGGTGATAACAAGTCACCGCCTGTGCAATCATGCGTAAAAGCCTAGTCCATCGACGTGGCACGACAGTAGTATGTCGCTATAATCTCAGAGGCAGCTCGTTAGTCCTCACATCCGAGATACCAAGAGTGAGGCCTTCCATCTAATCCTGCAATGCTGCAAGAGTCTCAGCCACATCTAGGTCACGAAGGACAACCCTCTCTATAGCCTCTCCTACTGGAATGGCAGCTGGTGCTTTCAGTTACATTACTGGTTGCACTGGTCTGATATTTGCATGAAGCACATGAGTTTTGATTAGTTTTGATGAAAGAAAACATAAGAACATCATAAAATCAATAAACAGAAATATGGTCAAGATTTTACTTATAAAACTCCACTGCTCGCCAGCCGACAACACCAAATCTGGGTCACCCCAGAAATCCATACCAGCATACAGACACTCGGCATAAACCATCTCTTGACGGTTGAACCACTCAAAGAAGGCATCAGAGAAAGAAACTTGTGATTGAACAGCATGTCGGGCCATAAGGTCAACCTATCTCTGCATCCGTGGCTCAGTCGGTGGCGGCAAATCGATTGAAATGTACTGTGGTTGCATCAGTGGGATCTTCTCTAAGGCGAAAGCGGTCAAAATGGAACCATATCCAAAGTTCTTGGATTGTCCGTTTTTCACCTTGGTAAGCTGTTCTTTTATCACTGGAAGTACTGCATCACACTAGTTGAACACCTTCGGTTCAAGGCATTCTAAGGCATACTGCATATAGGACCTGTTGACCAAGTGAAGAGCCGCACTACTAGCCAGTCTAGCAAAGGTGAGCAAGATGGTCCTCAAAGACTAGTTAGTGACATCTTAGATGTTGATCTTGCTGTCCCTGCTCGGCTGAGATCCTTCTCTACAGAATCGATGAATATAATCCCTCACGGATTTGCCCCCACGGGCGAAACCTGATAGTGAGAGAGGGGCACCACGCCTCGATAAACTGGTTAAAAAATAGATGTCCACAATAGTCAAGGGGATGGATTTGCCTCTGATCTGGAACACCTGGTTGGAAGGATCCCATGCATCGAGGAAATATTGCAACAAGTTGATTTGTTGCCTCATGTTAGATATGCGGAAGAACTTGAGAAAACCACAGTTTCACAATGTAGTTACCGTACCCAGATCATGTAAAGCAACCATGTCCTCTTCTTCATGCTCATGTTCTCACCATGTAACAACCATTTTTCGCCGATGAATCTCTGAAAAACAAACAAAAGAAGAGTCAGGATCCTGATTTGGCAAAAAAAAGGCAAAATTTCCATGAAAAAACAATGCACAAGTTTCCCTCATTGTGCCCATCGCACCCCAACTATGTACTAGGTGAGATGCATACTGACAAGCCAATAGCCAGCCCAGTATGCATCACACCTTTGGATATACACAGGGTACGATGGGGGCAGAACGAATTGTTCAAATCCTAGAGGCTCAGAAAAGTAGGGAAACATGCTCGGAATTCAAAAAGGAAAGAATGCAACTGAAGAGCTCAGGTTTAGCTCCTACCTGGTCCAGACGGTGCCGAGAATCGTCCACAGAATCTCCTAGAATCAGCTAGTGAAAACCAAGGTGGAAAGCACCTCCAAAGCTCCAACAATCTCAAGCTCAAATGAAATGGCAAAATGAGGGGTAAAAACTACTTTTAAATTACTTTTCACGTAATTCGAGTAGGGTATTAGTGTTTTAACTCATTTTTTAAGCATGTATTTTCATTTCTAATCAGTTTGATGGAGCAATTGAACAGGTAGTACGATCGTCAAAAGAACATAGTGTTAACGGTGAGTCGAATAATAATGACTGTTATCATGAGTAGTTTTATGCAAAGTTCAAGCTTGTTAAAAATTAAACCTAAGCAATGAGCATATGTTCTGCCAGAGTTTAAGCTCATTAAAAAATGAACCAATATCTGGTAAATAACCATTGCGAACGCATTATCATCAGCTTTTGAGCCTTGGTCCTGTTCTTACCATCACCTCCACTCTATTTTAGCCGATCATACGCCTCCATTTGATTGCTTACCCTTTTTATGAACAACTGCGATGAATGATTCTGTTAGCCATCCTTGTAACACTACCATGATTGGAAAATTCCAAACCTTACCTAGAATCAGCTGCTACCCAAAAATATCACTCGTTCCTTAAAAACGAGTCTCCTTTAAGCTCTTTTCATCTGACTCGTAAAATATGAAAAGATTTCCGAGCAATTGGCCTCTCCAGCTCATTAAAGCTATCAAAAGTGTTATCCCTCCTCTAGATTTTAATATTTTTGGACCTGAGGGATTATTAAATAAAAATATCGAGCGCTTGTCTTGTTCGGCTCGTTAAAACTATCGAAAATTCATCCCTTTCGTATTATTTTATACTTTTTCGGACTTAAGGGACTATATGACGAAAAAGGATTATTGGAGTTTCCTTTCCGTCCCTTTTTAGACTCTCTAAAATTGAAAAATGACCGAGTTGTCTTATTTGTTAAACTCGTTAAAACCAATAGCGACAAACTTGTCTATATAGACGAGAACGAGTTTCACTGTCGCTAGGCTGAAAAACATAGCGACGTGTCTGCCCGAAGGGAAAATTATAGAACAAACATATGTTATCCTCCTCAAGATTTATAAAAATAAAGAGGTACTGGTCAGCGATGACTGGGGAAAAATTGGGAAGAAAACTTGAAGAAACTTTATTGGTAGCAAGTCGCTCTTGAACATGACACTTTCACTCCATCACCATGATTGAGTCGGGTTGGGTTATTCTGTTCACCGGTCATATTACCATTGGTCCATCGTACCATCCATCTTTGGGGTTAACACTACTAATCCATTTCAGTGTCACCGATATGTTCAAGAGAAGTCGATCAAAGAATTCACCAACCCAGCTTATGTCTCAACCGTTGCAATACCTTCACGCTTCATTCTTTCATGATTGCCACCCTGAACCCTGTATCATTAGATCATTTTCACCTCCAAAAAATCATTTGCTCTGTTCCGTGTCGTGGATGTGGGATTCATTAAGGCCCTCCTACGACGGGTCACTTCTTGTCGATGATAACTCATTATCCAAGAAGTCGACCTAGGAACAACCCTTTCGGTACTTTGAAGCTTGCATGCCTCAATGGAAAGTTTCTCACTTCCGGTGACAGGTTTACATCAATGGCCTTCGATTGAAAGATTTTGCATGGTGTTCGATGCCAAGCCCCATTTTCACACCGCACGAATTGTACTGTAGTAGCTTGAGGGTCATCATCATTATCGGTGATTCCTCTCGCACCTGTTAACAACTTACATCATTGGCTGGTAATCAGGCGATGTCTTTTCGTGTTCGACTCCAGAACATCTTTTTCACATGGATCGACTTGTACATCAGGCGAAGATTGAATGAGTTTGAAGACCTCGGATCTAGTTTCATCCATTCGGGATGGGATATATTTAGGAAAATAAAGACATCAAATGTACATCATTGCTGCATAGATGATCATCCGAATCAAAGGATGATGGTCAGAATCATCAGTTTGCTACACAGACGATTTTTTGTCCTATGTACATGAAAATGAATTTATAAAGTTGATCATGGGAATGCTTGCTTCAGCTAGATCATGAAAATATTATGAAGATAATGTATTGTATTGTATCTTATTACAGGTCGCCTTCCAGTTCGAAAACCTCAGATCCTCATGATAAAGCATTTCACCCGACATCAAAAGATTTTCAACCTCATGCTTTAGGGGGAAATTGTTATAGACATATTTGGGCACTGAAACCCCAATCATATATGTCCATAAACCAAGGGCTTATGAGTCCCTAAAAGTGTTGTTTCACACCCTAGAGGAACAAGGTCAGCTGATTACATCATCTCCCAAAAGTTCTCCACCGAAAACTGCTCAGAACTGGTCAAAGCTGGACCATACAAACTACTTAGTGCAAAGGGTGTGATGCATCTCACCTGCCACATGCAAAAAGTGTGATGCATACTAAAAAACCCTTATGTAGGGTGCAGTGGGTGAGAGTAGACAAATGGCAGAGATAGTTTGCAAGGTGGATGATCATGGAATCATCTAGAAACTTCTCCTGTGACACTTGCCTCTTTGAATTCGCCCAGGGATGAGTAAGAGATCATGAATCTCCAAGTGGAACAAAGAACTATCAGAGAGAGGACACTAATCAAAATCCCAGAAGATGACTCACCCCCCTCCAATCATCTATATATGGATCCCTCATCCCAGAGATCCAGAGGCTGGAATCTTGTATCTTGTAAGGAAGCGCTATTGGTTTCCTGGTGGAACATCATAGAGTTGGGTGATCTAAGCTTTTCATGAGTTGAAGAAGGGCTTTCATGCTGGGAGGATGACACTGGGTTAGATCAATGGGTTGTAATCCTCTCTTCTATTCTTTATATAAATAAAGCTATTCAAGTTTTCCTCCACATTCTTGTCTGTTTGATGATATATGCATTTGTGTGGTTAATATATATCTGGTGCTATATTGTTTATGATTGTAGATCTCCGTACTTTGAAGGTATTATGCTGCATTGATTTTACATGTACTCTTTGAAGTGGGGTAAGCGAGGAACGAGTGGCAAAGATCTGTCAGAAGGGAGAGGGAACAAGCAAGGGACCAAGCAAAAGATCGAGGTTGGTATTCTTTGCTCCTTTCCTATCTACTTCTCATAAAGGAAAACGAAAGTAACTTTAATCTGTTTGTTTCTAAGATAGCTACCCATCTTAGTGGGACTAGTAGCTTTGCATAGAGACTATATTTCCGATAACAATCCCTCTGAGAAGGCTTGTGACGTCAAGACTCCAATTGTAAGCTTGCTCTTATTTCATTATTAATAAAATCAATGATGTTTTCTTATGTCTTGTATGTAATGTACTTGATAGCTCATGACTTATTGACTTTGTGAGTAAATAGATCATTGTTGTTTTTTGGTTACGTGCTTTGTTGCATTTCCTTTGCATTGTTTCAGGTTGATCACTCATTGAGGAGAAGGAAGCAAAAGCTGGAGCAACGCAACAGAACTCCATTGACCACTGGTTGAGGTAGGCCTCCAACTATGACTGTTTAAGGAAAGCTATTGTTGATCTGTCCTTGTTTGTGACTAGACCCACTCTAGGGCTAGAGGGGTTGCCTCCGTCCGCAGAGGGAACACTTTCCTGCATCACAAATTGGCGACTTCGCTAGGGAGTATGTCGTATGTTCTTCTCTTTGCTCTTGTTTTGGTTTTGATTTGGTCTCTCTTTGTTTTTGGGGATTAATTAGCAGTCTTCTGGGTCACCTGGATTGATCTGGGAGGTCCCTCTATTATCTGTTAGATTGGCCGGTTTTGGTTTGGGAGTTTTTGGCTCTTTTTCCATTGTTTTTGCATCATCACGAAACTTAGTCTAACAGTCGCGCTGACATCGCGATCACTCTTTTGTAAAATCCTGTGCATCGATGAATAACATCACACAGTTGCAACGATCCTGGAAATCAGATCATCGTGGAAAAGACATGTACTTCCGCACTAACAATGCCCTGTTGCTACAGCTAGCTGCTTAACAGCGCTAGTTGGTAGTGTTCTACTCGCGACGATACCTGTAGAATTGATTTTCTCAATTCTGCCTCCTGAGTTTGCCAGTCCTCTTGATCCCTTGCCTTTTGTGCTTGCTCAGTCTTTTGTCTTTTACTGTTTATGGTCAAGGCACTCTTTCTTTGGCTTGGTTGAATGAATCTTGCATTTTTGGCTGTGTGACCTAGTTCATTATTTCAAGCTTCTTGGATCATTTGTCTTGGTTGCTGGTTGCTCAAGATTCGTTCACAGCTTTCTTGTTGGCTTGATTGAGCCTTCCTCATTCTTTGTTTCTAGTTGATTTTTAGTGACAATTATTGAACCAATCTTTGGTATTGATTCGATTTCTTTTCGCTACCGAACATAGATCACGATTGTTTGGATCAACCAGTTCTTTCACACTTGCTTGTTTGCTTCTTTGAATTCAAAACATCAAAAATTAAAAGATTGCATTCATTTAGTGTGAAAAAGTGAAAGTGAATTTGCATTTCAAGGTTGCATGTTGAAAAGTGAATGATTGCATTCATTCGGCTTGGTTTTCTTGGTTTGGGAATGATCTCTCTACCCTCTCGTAGGTAGGTGTTCATTGAAGTAAAAGGATATTTCATTCATTTTAGCTGCATCCTAGGTTTTGTTATACACATATGGTAGGGCCTGAAAATTGAAACATAATTCAAGATCAAACTTAAAACGAACTAAATAAATCTAACAATGCATTGGAATATAATGCTCATTATTTAGAGGTCTAGGCTAGAGACGTGCTCTGACGTCGTTAAACCTAGTCACTATTGTTTTCACTCAAGGTTGGGTGATTCCTCCTTTTGTGACTCAATAGTGGTCTAGTATGGAATTGTGCTACCATGTACCATCGAGTATATGTTGGGAGACCCCACTAGGTTTATCATCCTTTATCCTTAGGAAGCCATGTTTGACACCTTGCAAACCGTAACACACCGAACACAGCATTTGGGAAGATTGACTGCCGTACGGAAAGTCCTTGGTTTTCATATGACTACCAAGGTGTTTACGTAGTTTTATAGGTTGTTTGGTAAACCTTTTGCCTAGTTCTCCAGAGAAATCAAATTTGTTCCTTTTCAGACTCCCTAAAAGAAAAGGTCCATCTGAGCACTTATCCTTTCAGGCTCATTAAACCTAAAAAGAGATAGAGTCACCTTTTTGTCCTTTTCTCGACTCTTGAAACATGAAAAGGTCAAGTTTTGTTCCTGCGTCATAAAATTTATTTCCCATGAAATAATGCTGGTAACAATTTTAGTTCATGGTTGTGAGAAGAGTGTTTCTCAGGATCGTTCTCGATGGCCACATTCCCCGAGTCTACCGGCCAAGGTCTTCCCCCAGATGGAAATCCTGGTCCGTTTCCTCCATTTGGAAATGCCAGTGCTCCGTATATGGCAACATTGTCTTTTCCTGGGTTAACCATCGGTTTGCCCCTTTGGTTGTTTTCAACCTCGGTGGTCCTGAGCATCATGACTCTTGTTCCACCGTCTACTTCGTTTGAACCATGACATGTTGATTCCAAGGCTGAGCCCGCGCCTTCTTCCCCTGCTTCTTCCTCCTCCTCTCCTCCTTCGCCTGGTGAAAGTTTCACATCTAGTAACCAGGAGACTAAGAAGAAGAAGAAGAAGAAGTTCGACAAGCGCAAGGCCACCTATGCAACTACTGCTCTGAGTACATCTCAAGTCGAGACACCTTTTTCCACGAAAGGTTAAGTTTCCTTGTAAATTTTACAAGGGTGACCATCTTCTTCGTGATTGTTCTGGAATTCCTAGGATCTTAAAAGTATGGTCCCACAATCCATCTCGTCCCTCATCGTCCTCTGAAACTCATGGCGATGCTACCTTGTCAATTGGCAACAATAAGAAGAAAGGGAAGATTCGATTCCCCTGCAGGCTATGTGAAGGCAACCATCCCCTTCACCTTTGTTCGCTCATGGATAAAGCTTTCCCCGTTTTGGAAAGTCTTACAGCTTCTTCACCCCAACTTCCCATTGGTTATCAGAGGCTCTCTTCAGACCCTCTCCCTGTCGACAAAGAGGTCAACTTAGATTCTTCTCTTGTCCATCCTCCTCTTTCCGAACCTAGTTGTGCTAAGCCTGTTCTAGACCAACCATTGGTCGGAGAGAGTGTCGACTTGGGTTCACCACCTGTTGATCACTCTGTTTCAGAAGAGCATCATGCTCATGTTCTTCTCATCTCGTCAGATTCTCCTGAGTTTGAAAAAGACCCTCCTATCCCCGCTGGTCAAGAGGGTCCTTCTTCGGTTCCTATGGAGTAGGGGGGAAATCATACGATTCCCCCACCAACTAGTTCGTTCATTTCCTTCGAATGGAGTCATTTGATTGCATTCCACCTTCCATCCCATGTGCATTTCTAGATTACAGTACATGCCTATGATAAGGCAGTACCTGGCACTGTCTTGGATGAGGGTGCGTCGGTTAGTCTCATGCCTTTCACTACTTGGCAAGCTTTGGGCTCCCCACAGCTTGTGTCAGTCATGCATAATCTATTGGCATTTGATGGAGGAACTAGTCAACCTTTAGGGATCCTCCCTAAGTTTCCTGTTACTTTGGGAGGCAAAACCATCTATATAGACGTACTGGTTGTCCAAGGTGCTTTAGATTTTAGTCTTCTCCTTGGCCGTGACTATGTTTATGCCATGGGGGCCCTCGTCTCTTCACTTTTCTGTGTGGTTTGTTTTCCACACAATGGAAGAGTGGTGACCATAGATCAATTATCGTTCTTTAGTCCCTTGATGCCTCCTACACAGCTATCATCCCCTCTTGATTCTTGCTCGCAAGCAGTACCTTCCTTGCCATAGGTCAATTATGTGGCTACTCGTTCTATCTCCGCCTCTGCTGATGATCATGTAGATGGTCTCATACATAATGTACTGGGGGCATTGGAACCGAATCTGTCATTAGTACCTCATGACATGTATTCTCCCAGAGTACGGTTCTTCCATCCCGCGAAGACCTCTTGGGAGCCATGTTCTTGTTAGGCCCATGAACAGGTCTAGAGCATAGTTCATTGTCTTGTGTCAAGCTCGTTAAAAAATGAAACAAGGAGTCCCGAGGATAGTTCTAATCCTATGTTGACCTCATTAAAAAACGAAACAAGGCGTACGAGGATAGTTTGTTCCTGTGTCAACCTCGTTAAAAAATGAACGGCGGAGTGACGACGATAGTTTTGATCTTGTGACAACCTCGTTAAAAAATGAAACAAGGGTTATGAGGATAGTTCTTTTACTGTGTCAACCTCATTAAAAAAATGAAACAAATCCCTTTCCAAATCGAGTCTTTGATTACGATCTCGTAAAATCCAAGTCGAGTCTTTCCAAGATCTCGAACGTGAACCTTCATTCCATCCACCTTGTTGAATGCAAGGAAGCTTGGGGGGCATGTACCTCGATTTGTGTCATTATGCTTGGGGGAATGCGAACTCATAACAAGCATAGTTGTTTGTTTCAAGCTTGTGTAAATATGAAACTGAATCCAAGCAGAGTTCTCCATGGTTCAAGCTTGTGTAAAAATGAACCCATACCTGATTTACACCTCGTGATTGCCGTCTACTTGCTAAATTTTGCTAGATGAGTCTTGGTTGTTTCATTCCATTACCACCATCTCTTTGGCCGATCATATGCTTTCACTTGGTTGTTTTTCCTTTCCCGAGGAACCGCAACGATGAGTGGTTTTATTGGGCAGCCTATTGACTATTACATGTTTTGAGCAGTTCCACCATTTCTAGAACTAGTTGCTACCCTTTATACCACTCGTTCCTCTAGGACAAGTCACCTTTAAGCTCTTTTATGACTCGTAAAATATGAAAATATTGCTGTGTTTTCCTTTTTAACTCGTTAAACAGAATAAAAAGGCAATCCACTTTGAGCTCTTTTCCGACCGTGTAAACAAGAAAATATTGCCGGGCTTTTGTTGTTTCAGGCCTGTTTTTGGCTACAAAACAATGTGGTTTCGATCGCTTTTCTACTTTTTCGGGTCGAGGTCACTAATCACGAAAAGTAATCCTTGATTGTAATGGTCAAGAGGTTCTTTCGAGTATCGTTTGATACTTTTTCAGGCTCGAGAGACACAAGTTTACAAAAAAGGACCCCCCCTGGAGTTTCTTTTCCGTGTCTTTTTCAAACTCTCTAAACATGAAAAAGACTCTGAGTTTTACCTATGTCAGACTCGTTAAACCCTGACGACATTGGATTCGTCACCATGACGAGACTCAAGCTTCTCCTCCCTAGGGCTTGTTAAACTGTTACTAGGTTGGATTCGACCGAAGGTCGAACTTATATTACAAGCATATGCTATCCCCTTCAAGCTTGTTTTCAAAAATAATTGGGGTACTCGCCAGCAATGGTGGGGGAAAAATTTGGAAATCATCATTGATTGTCTATGGTAGCTAGTCACTCTTGAACATCGACACTTTTGCTTCTTGTCGGGTTGGGATATCCATACATCGTCATTTGGCCTTCTGCGGGTTTGGGTTGTCATTTAGCCTCATTCCATCTGATCTATGCTGTCTCCATTAAGCCTCTGATCCCTTGGTACCTGAATGCTCCTACCCTCCGGAGTCGTGTTGCCGACATGTTCAAGAGTATAATCCTTTTGCAGTTTACACCCTCTTTTTCTCCTCTGATACTCTGTTTCACCATCTGCCACTTGTTCCTTGTCTCGTGTCATTGATGGGGGAAACATTATGGCCCTCTTGTGACGGATCGTCTCCTGTTGACATCAACTCATTATCCAGGAGATTGATCTAGAGATCCCTTTTGGTACCTTGCAGCTTGCATGCCTCAATGGAAAGTTCTTCGCTCCCTGACGACCGACTTACATCATTGGTCATCGATTGGGTGATTCCATGAGTGTTTGACTTCAGATCATTCTTCACACTTCGTGGATTGTATTGGATAGTGCCTTGAGAACCATTGGCATTATTGGTGGTTTCTCTCGCACTTGTTAATGGTTTGCATCATCGACTGGTAATCAAGTGATTTTCTCTCATGCTTGACTTCAGCACCTTTATTCGCATGTTAGAATTTGTACTATGATCAATTGGGTTCAAGACCTCGAACTCAGATTACATATGTTCGGGTTGCGTGATTGGTTCATGATTACATCACTCATTGATGGATGGTTGCGACCATACCTGAGTCTTCATGGAAGGTTGCGACCATACCTTTGTCATTATCATGGTTTTATTAGCTGGATGGCTACGTCCATACCACATACCTAGTTCGTATGTCTTTTGGATGGTTGCGTCCATGCCTAGACTACATGTATCTCACTATTAGAAATATCAGCTGTAATTGCACCTGCAGGTTCTTCTAGATGGTGTTCCAGCTCAGGCAGTTTTGTAAAGCATTTCACCGCTCCCACTCTCTTCGGCTCCATACTTTAGTGGGCATCTATTACACAATAATTTGTCACTACCTTCATTCCCAGTCCATCTACTATGTCATGTGTCCTAGTCAAACATTCTCATAGTGAGCAAATGCTCTCTTATGTTGCCAATTGACCCACTTTTCCTAAGTTATCTGCCTCATCGCGACTATGGACTTAATATACACACTGAAGGGCGCTCATAAATGGTCCAGCTGCGCTGCCAGTGTAGAAGTACATTTGATTCCTGCAATGGTCTAATTTCATGCTCCAGCGCGAGGTTACTTATTATCTTTAGCGATGATCTAACTCGCTACATTGTTCACTAGCGATATCAACACTTAAGCTTAGTTGTGTACTCACGATGATCCAGATTAGGCGAATTTGTTCAAATAGTCGGCCTTCTGGATGACTCCAAACCTAGTTGTTGGCATAGTTTGTGTCACCCTTCCTTCTTTGGCATGGAAGTTCCATCAATTATGCTACCTTCCTTTGGGATAAGCTCTCTCTTCCACCTTTCATGGAGACCCCTTCTCCTATTTAAACACTCACCTTTGCTATGATTAGCTAGTTGGTAAATTCTTGGATTGAGCAGCGCTGTTAGTGCTTTTGAGTTTGATAGATAGCTGGTGTGGGTGTGAACAAGTTTGAGAGTGTTGATAGCTTGTGGAAGGTTGTGAATTGCCCTTGACTTTATGTAAAACTTATGAGTGAGAGAGAGACTTTGTATGTTGAGAGATGCATCTTCAAAGAGTGAATGATTGAAGAACATGCTGGCTGGATTCCTCTGAGAAGGCTTGTGACGTCAAGACTCTAGTTGTAAGCTTGCTCTTATTTCATTATTAAAACAATCAATGATGTTTTCCTATGTCTTGTATGTAATGTACTTGATAGCTCATGACTTCTTGACTTTGTGAGTAAATAGATCATTGTTGTTTTCCAGTTACGTGCTTTGTTGTATTTCCTTTGCATTGTTTTAGGTTGATCACTCATTGAGGAGAAGGAAGCGAAACCTGGAGCAGCGCAACAAAACTCCATCGACCATCGGTTGAGGTAGGCCTCCAACTATGACTGTTTAAGGAAAGCTATTGTTGATATGTCCTTGTTTGTGACTAGACCCACTCTAGGGCTAGAGGGGTTGCCTCTGTCCGCAGAGGGAACACTTTCCTGCATCACAGAGGCCATATCACCTTAATCCCAAATACAAGGAAAAGGTCTACTTGGAGTTGGATAGGATGCTTGAGGCAGGTATTATTGAACTAGTGGAGGAATCTGATTGGGTGAGTCCAATGGTAGTTCAGGAAAAGAAGAAGAAGGACGAAATAAGGATTTGCGTAGATCTAAGAAAGCTTAATGATGCCTGTGTCCATGATCCTTTGTCGACACTGTTTACCAACAAGGTCTTGGAAAATGTTGGAGGACAAGAGGCCTATTCGTTTACTAATGGGTTCTCTAGATAGCATCAGATCAAGATCATTCCATAAGACAAGAGTAAAACAACCTTTGTGACAGAATGGGGTTGTTTTCTGTATATGGTGATGCCCTTTAGACTCAATAATGTGCCGGTGATATTCTCTCGTGTAGTCATCGCGATGTTCAAACACCACTTCACCTTGAAGTACCTAGTCAATAACACTGTGTTGGGGGGGGGATATGCAGATGGATGTTGTTATTCCAAGAAAATGATTTTGAGGTAATTGTGAAACCAAGAAAGTTGAATGTAGGGTCTGACCATCTATCGCGCATTGAGACATGAGAGGATCCTACTAATTTAGAGGAAGGGCTTCTCGACGCATAGCTCTTCGCGGTGCGTGTAGTGGATAACCACTTCATAGATACTATCCACTTCTTGACTATAGGGACGACCCTAGAAGGATACACCAGTCAACAAAAGAAAGAGTTGGTAGTGTGTGCGACATATTTCTCTGTAATTGTAGGCCATTTGTATAACATGGGATCAGACGAGATAATTCAACAATATGTTACTAATTTTGAATGAAATAGTATCCTCGCTGAAGCTCATGGAGGAGTTGTGGGAGGGAATTATGCAGGACAGACAACAATGCAGAAAGTTTTGCGCACTGGGTTGTGGTGGCCGGTGCTACATAAAGATACTAAAGAATATTGTAAGGCATGTGATGCATGTCAGAGGACAAGCAGGCTGTCATAGAGGGATGAGCTGCTACTAAATCTGCAGGTGTCATTGCAGCCATTTGAGAAATGGGCAATTGATTTTGCAGGACTGATTCAACTCTTAGGTAAGAAAGCAGGGGCACGCTACAACATCACCACGAAAAAATATTTGACAAGATGGGTGGAGGCACAACTTGTGAAGGACTGTACAGGGGAAACAACAACAAAGGTTTTGTTTGAATATGTCTTAACTAGGTTCGGCTGCTTGAAGGTATTGATGAGTGACCGTGGTACACATTTTCTCAATGAAATGATCAACATGATGACAGAAGAGTTCCAGGTTTACCATCATAAAAGTACACCATATCATCCTCATGCCAATGGAATAGTTGAGGCTTTCAATAAGATATTGGAGAATGTGCTGATGAAGATTTGCAATGCGCAATAGAATGATTGGGATGTGTGCATACTAGCAGTGTTATGGGCATACAAAACTACTTTCAAAAAGCTAACAGGTCAGGCGCCTTTCCAATTTGTTTATGGTGTAGAGGCTATAATTCCGATGGACTATATCGTGCTGAGTCTACGCATAGTGGATTTCACAAGAATGGTGGACTGCAGAGCCTTAGAAGAATGGCTCGTGTAGCTAATGGAGCTCAAAGAAGATAGGTTTTTGGCTAGATTCAATCAATAGGTTTAGAAGGAATGCAAAAAATCTTGGCATGATCGACACATCAAACTGCACACCTTCAAGGTAGATGACTTAGTTTTATTATATGATAGCAAGTTTGATAAGTTTCCGGGCAAGTTTCAGATGCACTGGCTGGAGCCATATGTTGTCAAAGAGATTACAGATGGTTGCACAGTTCAACTTGCAAAGTTGAATGGAGAACCATTTCCGTGAAGGGTAAATGGCATTCGATTGAAGCCATATGTAAAAGCGCTATCCTAGGGTCTACTAACCGATCTATTTCTGAAATATTTAAATGCAATAAGAGGCAGTTTACTTACCTACAAGAGGCAGTAGTTTACTTACTTACAAGAGGCAATAGTTTAGCATGTGTAAGATCCCTATCCTAGGGTTTGCTAATCGATCTATTTTTGAAATATTTAAATGCAATAAGAGGCAGTAATTTACTTACTTACAAGACTATTACACTAATAAAATTTTACCATTTACATTCTAATAGAATTTACAAGAGTAATATATGGAGGAATACCTGTACCAGTTAGTTGGTGGAGATCTCTTTGTCCTGCTACTCCTGCTGAACGCTCCTCTTAACGGATTGTTGATGCCCCGAAAATCGTTACATCAGCATCGGGGGATAACCACCCGGTCCGGACCTTAATACAACGCCTTTTCCGTTTGGGATGGTGGCTCTGACTGGATATAATGGGACCAGTTTCCCAGTAATGAATAAAAGGGGGTGAATGAATGATTGATTTTCTAATAAGTGATAATAAATGGAGGACTTATTCTATGAACGAAAACGTAAATGACTATTTTATCCCGGGAAGCTTCTATTCATTAAGTGCAACGTTTAATAATCTGTGTTTGTTGATAGGCATATAGATGAGACTATGCAATAAACAAAGACATTCATTTAAATGATAATTGCTTCGTTCAAATAGTTGAATGAAGTAATTGATAAAACAAATATTACACTTCTCTTTTATTATACCAATACATGCATGATTGAAAGAGTAGCAAACTGTAAACATCCAATAGTGGAAAGTATAATGCCTACTGTTTAAAGCACATTCATATATTCAATAATAGCAAAATGACCAAACAACAATTCACATAAAAGGAATAAAATCAGACATAGATAATAGTACCATATGAGCTGCGAATTATTCCCTACGCCAATCGCAATTTGAATTCCTTCTTCCGATTCAGAAATACTTTTAAATAAAGGCAATAGTGCACATTCACATCAAAGCTTCATTATCAAAATTTGGAAAGATTGGTCCAATCTTCATAAAAGAATATGCCTGAAGTACAGTAGTGCAACTTTAGGCTTAAGTCATATACAAAACTTAAGACCCTTTCTAAATACATGAAAGGGTCTATAAATACTAAACTAAGCTAACAAACTACAAAATTAAAATTCTACTAAATTGGTATAATCTGATCTTAAATATCTCTCCCACAGTGATCTGGTAATCGACAGCGATGATTCATCCTTCTGGCTATTTTCCCTTTGTCTTGAGTTGGCATATCGCCAGCATTGGCTCCACTTCTTGAGGGCAGCTGAGACGAGAATTGATTTGAGCAGCATAGGTGGCATCATGTATATCGAGAATGATACACCTGATTGCATCCGTCAGGCATTTGAGGGCGGCTCTCTAACTGTATGGTTTTACTAGGAACATCCAATAGGTGTCCCAAGTTAAAATTTTAATCCCTGAGATCAATCTCCCATTTTTTTCTAGCTCTTGGTTACATGACTGCTCCAATGTCTTGGCCGATAATAGTTTACCCGGTGTAGATTGAGAAATCATGTTAGATAAATAGAGAGTATTATTGATCAAGTCAATTAAATTGCTCGTAGATAACTTGCATCTGGAAACAACTCTCTCTACTTTCATTAATTGGGACTGCAACTCTGTGAATAGGATTTCCTTATGGGATTCTAAGATTTTGGGCAAGTTTGCCGCTTGTCCCTCATTAGAGTCCTGCCAAGTAAGAAAATCTGTCAAAGTGTCTTCGGCTTGCTCTAAATCCTACCTGGCATCAACTGACTTATCTATTATAGATGTTGTTATGTCGCATAAAGGTTCAACTTGGGTGATTTCATGACATAACAATCTTATTTGTCTTATTAATGCCTTGTTAATTTGCATTACCTCTGCTCTGAACTCGGCAGGCTGGGGAAGACTCTTGAACCTTTCTACTTGAGTTGATAATTGAGCAATTTTCTCATCTTTTGTCTTTGCCATATGTTCATTCGTCACCTTCAACTTTGATAATGCCTCGGATAGTTCCTTCTGTCTCTGGATTGCTCCCAAATCGATCCTCTGCTTCTCTTCATGCAACTGTTTGTTTAGCTGGTTGTTTAACTGTTGCTATGTGGACAGTTGCTGTTGTAGCTGTTCTGACTTCTGCTGCTCTTCTGATAGTTGTGCTTGTAATGAAGCGATTGCTTGATCCTTTTCTTTCAACAAATTTCTTACCTCCGATGCCTTATCCATGGTGGCTGCCGAATAGGCACCGACATACTGAGATAACTTTGTCAGGTCATCGGAGAGGTCGAATTCTTCTCTCCATACCACATTGGCTGTTATTGTTTGTTCAGACAACAGAGAAGGTTGATCAATCCTTCTCCTTTTCCGCTGTCGCTTTATTACAGCCCTGTGTTTTGGTCTATAGAAAACATCTAGTGGAGGAATGTCCTCCACCTGCAAAATAATTTGATCGGAAGGATTCTTCAGAATTATTTCTACTACTGTAGTTTGGGGTAGACCACTGGTTGCTTTGCTTGGAACCTCCATTGACGCTGTATCTTGTGTATTGGCAGCTTTGGATGTTTCGGCGTCAGTTGAGGTCTCAAGATTGCCTATAATTGTATTAAATTGTTGCCATTCTTCGAGCAACCTTGGGTCCACTTGAGTATCAACATTCATTTCCTTGCTGCTCTGTTCCTGCTGCCTTTTCTGTTCTTCTTCCCTTTTGTCTCTCCTGTTCTTTCTTTTCTACTTCCTCTCTGTCTTTCCTCTTTGCCTCTTCTTTTTCTTTCCTCTGTGCCTCTTCGTGTTCTAACCTCCGGAGTGCCTCCTTCTCTCTTCTCTGGACTTCTTCAAAGATTTCAGATGTAGTAGGAGGTTCGCTGGTAAGCTCCTACTCAGGCTCGCTTGACTGTATCATCGGGGTAGTAGCTAACAAATCTAGAGGCAAAGTTTGCAATCTCTGTTCTCTAAGTTTATTAAATTCTACTAACCCGTCATCACGGTATCTCATTCTAGCTAGCTGTTGCACCTGGAAGATTGACTCGGCGGAGGAGAACAGGTCATCAAACTCATCTTCCTTATGTTCAAATTTAGTAAGCTTGGCTTGATCTAGGGCATTATAGATGACTTTGTTCGGGTCAAAACGTCTATTAGGCAGAGTGGCGAGACTTAAGATATTAATTTTTTCTGTCTCTTTCTCTGCATGTTTATAATTATGCAGAGTATAGATGCCACACCTAAGAGGAAAAGGAGGTCATAGGGTCCTGTGGAGTCCATCTCCACCCTAACACATGAAACTCGGAATTGAAACAGAGGGTATCCAAAATATAGGCACTAAAATAAAATGGAGGGATGAACCTATCAGTAACACGGGATTTGTTTCTGAATTCAAGAATAGCCGTAGCCAACTTATCTGATAATATAGTCCCCGAATCCATGATTTCACTATTACATGCCGCTTCCATCAAAGGAACCATTTCTATGGAAAATTTGGAAGAATCATGTAATCCCCATAATCGACACATCATGACTCCAGCATAACAATAAGGAGAGCATAAGGAGTCAACGGAGTACTTACCCGAAGACTCATGTTTGTGTTTCGTCGGGTTTTGTCTCCATTCTCGTATAAGCGCTGACTCGGTTTCATTTTCATCTCGAAACTTCTCCAGAAATGCTTTATTGTACTTCTTCTCTGGTTCCGGAAAATGGTACATTTGTCTGAAATCATTGGGCTGAAATGAACCAAATACTCTCCCATCAACGGTGCATAATGTTCTATCGGTAATTGGAATTTCCTCAATTGCCCATCTCACCACATCCGTATACGGAAGAATTTGCTCTCGAGCTGCTATCCTATGTAGGTAGGAATTAGCCAAATATTTTAAAGTAGCATTAGATTTCCAACTTGAACCTGTTGAAGCTTGCACTGATGTTTGCTGAGGTTCCTCGGCTTCAACCAGGTTGTAAATATTTTTCCAAGTGGTGCTGTCAAGGCCGAGACATGTGGTATCTGAGATTAATCCCTTCTTGCTCGGTCCCGGATCGGTGGCATGTTGTCCTGTTACCATAGAAGCCAAAGGCGTTCCAGACTTCTTAGATTTCTTTCCCATTTGGTCTGGAATCGTTACTGTAATAAACTCTACGCAAGAGAAAAATGAAAATAATGCAGAGAAAAGATGGCGAAAACCAAGTATGAGGGAATTGTGTCAATCAATGAATAATGGAAGATTTATCATAAGGCTCCCACGGATACAATCTTTGAAAGGATTTAGGCATAACTGCTCATTAATTAGCCGTTAAAACCTATCAATCATTTAAATGCTCATTATATCCTTTATTTTCCGAATAATGGTTTGAGCGTGGATTTGATTTTTTGGCGGTTGGATGCGAGTGAATCTCTATCGGAAAGAGAAAAGGATTTCAATGATAATTAATATATAATATTGTGAAATCATATTGATCCTTTTCTATAGTCGCATTTGGGTTCATCGCAATCGACAATCGGAGGAAGCCTTGGGGAAATTTATTTAAGCATTATGGAATCCCCGATCGCCGATAGCGATATCGCTTGACTCGCATCGGGAGTTTGAAGGAGGAGAGTTTGTTATGTTCACGTCGCATTCCCCGATTGCCGGTTGCGATATCGCATCGGAGCAAAGGGGAGGGGCCTTTTATTATTTGTTTTCATGATACCCGTTGGTCACTCGCTTTTATCGCATCGGGGAAAATCAATGGGTCATGGTTATGCATCCTTTGTTATTGCGATACGTGATCTTGTGATTGCTTTATCGCAATAATAAAGAATTATTCGTTTTATTTTTAAGACCGATTATTTCAAAAGGTTTTAAGACGTTTTGTTTATTTCCGAACTTTTAGAAGAGTGATGGATTAATACCAATTTAATCTAAAAGGGACCCATTTCAAATTATAATTTTCTAGAGTAAGATTTTTTGAAATGGGGGGTTGTTGTATAGCACAAAAATTGGCGATTTGCTGGAAGAAACAGTTATCTCTGAAAAAGTTATTGGAATTTTTTGAACTTTCTTTACATAGATACCTTATCAAAAAGGAAAGTTCTAATATAACTAAGTATACACACATTCTGAATATAATAAAGGCATGTTTTTGCTAGTTCTTTCTCTTGTTAAAACTAAATACATTCTAAGTTTTGAATTGACCTTTATTGGTTGATAATGATAAAACAAAACACTTTTACAACTTAGCCTTTTTAGTTGACTCCTTTGTCACAGGTAGAGCCTCTGCTGCTAGCAAATGTTCATAGTTTCGGAAGGGATACCTTTTAACCATTTGATTGTTCATGACCCCTTCCATCTCAGGATATGATTAAAAGAATGAATTCAAAACATGTTTTTCATATTTCGTATTTCTTTTCTTTTCCATTTTTTGTAAGATAAAAAGCGTTTGTCTTGGTTTGGTTGCCAGCTGATTTGACAATGCCATTCACTGGTTGTAATCTAATCGAACAAGCTGGCTCGTGATGAGACCCCTTGTCTTATAATTATAAGTCATTACCCTGTTTTGGTATGCAGTGTTGGTAATGTCGGTCAGATTATTTCCCAATGATCATGGTAAGCAGGCTTGCAATAAGACCCCTTATCTTTATATCAGATATTTTAGAATTACACTCTGAGTAATCATATACTTGAATGAATGGGATGAACAATTTTCTCCTTAAGAGAAAATGGATGACAAGGTAAGAGTTGAGGATGATAAGATTGAATCAGTCTCTGTTTTGATATTGGTAACCCTTTTGTGGCCAATTTGAAAACATTAAAATGATTTACAGTAGTTCTAAATCTCAAGAGGATTTTCACAAAAATAAAATGGGGTTTTCAGAATGTTAATATACCTAATTTCCTAGAAATTGTTCCTTTTGTTTAAGATTTCTATTTTACAAAAGTAAATATTAAAAATACTTCTTCCAAGCAACATTTCAATATAGCAAAGGCCAATAGAAGCTATTTTACAACTTTATTTCCTAATGGTCCTAAATATTGCTAATCCTACTGAATTTAAAAGAGAAGAGGTTACCTCCTCAATTGAAGAATTTCTTTAAGATGAGGCCATTAACAGGAAGAGAGTCCCTCTTTCCTGATAGATCTTGTAATATGAATGTTGAATGGCCTATCTTCTCGCTGATCTGAAATGGTCCA
>APFE031203511.1:0-7500 GCA_000404065.3 Pinus taeda | reverse complement strand
AAACTAAATAAGCAAGAGTTTGTATCTATGAATCTTGCATAGTGAAAGCAGGGAAAGGGCATCCCCAAATAGCAAAACAAAGGACATATCTAGGATGGATTAACCCAACATATCCATTTGAAGAAAAAAACAAATAATGGTAATGGAAAGACATGGGAAAGTGGTGTGAGTTCCACAAGAGCCCCACTCATAAATTAATGTTACGTAAAGAAGTTGTTGGTGGTGAAGCTAAAATATTCAAAGTTAGATGTAGGTTCTAACTCCGACTTATACCTAGACAAGGAAAAATAGATCAATGATGTAGAATCCAGTGCCATAGTTGCCACCATCAAGTTCCAACCAAGTGAGCCCAAAGATTTAGAGAAGGTTGGATCCTCTTTCACTCACAAATTTGCATGAAGAGTGCTCCAATGCCACTTTCACTATGGATAGCCGGAGTCAAAATAACCTCATCTCAACAAAGTTCATTAAGTGATTGTGCCTACTGACAACACCACACTTGCAGCCATATACCATCGAGTGGTTCCACCAAGGACAAGATCTCTATGTCAGGAAATAGTGTTGCCTACCCTATAGCATTAATCCTTTAAAGGATGAGGTATTGTGTGATGTTGCTCCCCTTGAATTTTGTGATTTGTTATTAGGACAACCATACTTTTGGAAGCAACATGTTGTATATGATTCTACACCTTGTATTGTTATTATTACTTTGGGCCAAAAACTATACAATATACTAGAGGTAGCCCCGTCAACTACCATTTCTTTGATCTTTGCTAAGCAATGCAGTAAGGTCATATCTCAAACTGGGAATTTTTTCTTCTTCCTGATTTTCTCAAAGAAAAGGGAATATTGTGGCCAATTCCCTTGATGTAGGGCTCCTCCATGTAATAAAGGCAAGTGGATAAGATTGTAGAATAATACATAGACATCTTCTCCTCACCCATAGACGTACCTCTACACTGTCAAGTCAAGTATTCAATTTATCTAACCCCCAATGCACTTCTACCCAATGGGCTAATCTACCATCATTCTCTGCTTGAATATGAGGACTTCAAGCAACAAATCTAGGATTTTCTACATAAAGGTCACATCCGACCAAGTTCATCACCCTGTGGAAGCCCAATTGTACTTGTGCAGAAGGAAAATGGGACCTGAAGGCTCTACATTGATAATTAGGCTATGAACAAAATCACATTTAGGAATAGGTACCAGATTCCATAAATTGATGACCTTCTTGACTAACTCAAGGGATCGAAGTACTTCAATAAGATTGATTTCACTTTTGGCTATCACCATTTCCTAATAAAACCAACTGATGTGTGGAAGAATGTTTTCAAGTCCAAGGAGGGTGTTTTTGAATGGTTGGTCATGCCTTTTGGTTTGAAAACTACCCCAACAACTTTCATGAGGTTGATGGATGACATCTTGTGGCATTTCACCAACTCTTTCATGGTTGTATATCCAGATGATATCCTCATCTTCAGTAAGAATTGGGATGATCATTGCAACATTTTTGGTAGGTCCTTCACACTATGTGGCAGCACATGGTATGTGCTAACTTGGAAAAATGCTCCTTCATCATGGACAAGTTCCATTATCTAGGTTACATTATTGATGATCAAGGTGTGCATGTGGATCCAACCAAGATCCAAGTCATTTAGGATTGGTGGACCTCGATGACTCTCACAAAGCTTCATAGCTTCTTATTCCTTGCTAATTTCTACCTAAGGTTCGTGTTGGGCTTTTCTTATATTTCTTGGCCCTTATTTCAAGTGAGGAAGAGTGGAGAAAAAACATTTTTTTTTCATCTAATCATAACAAAAGGCATTTGATGAACTGGAAAACAACCTTTGTTTTGCACTAGTCCTCACCCTTCCATATCTTCAATATCCATTTGAGATTGAGAAAGATGCCTCTCCCTATTGTTAAGGGATAAAGTCCCCTAGGGCTTTGGGTCAGAACCCTAACAGAGCAGTAGTAATCTACAGCAAGAAACAAGCAAATAACTCAGGCAAAATTCTTAAACGAGCAAACTATGCGAGGATGTACATACCTGGGGGTCCTCCGTTCGGGTAGTTCCAGCCAAGGTTCAAACCCTCTGCAACTCCTCACAATCTTTGGACCTGCAAAACAACCAATTCAAAGATGCACAACAGCATATAGATAAAGCACTGTAGTGAAATCAAATTTATAACATATAAGTAGATGGTTAGTTATACATTGAAATAGTCATTCATATATAAACCATAAAAATAACATCAGATGCATGAACAAAGTTGATATCAAGAACAAGACACTATTTCTTTTATTGCAGATAACTATAATCAAAACATAGAAAGAGTTCACTTGAGTCTTCCTCTTCTGGCTCCAAGTGGAATCGTCCTCCAGGTCCGTCCAGTCTTGGTTTTCAAAAGGCTCCTTCCATAACCAACACAAGGATATCTTCAACAAGTGAAAGGGTATCAACTCTTAAGGAAACAAGGGTTTCCTGACCTTGGGGAAGTGCTTGAAGCACAGGGATCTTCAGACTTGATCAGGGGATAATCTCAGCAGATTAATTCTCTATTTTCTCTCCCCCCTAAGGCCTTCCCATTGAAGTCTTTTTATATTTGGGAATAGTTGGGCCACAAGCAATCATAGGTAATCAATAAGTAAAACCCATGATCTCCACCCATAATTAAGGAAATTTAATTTTTTTAAGTGTTTTAAGACATATACAAGGGTTGGTTATATATTGACTTGCATGTACACGCGTCTAATACAGGGAAAAGTCGTGTATAGGGAGTAAAACATTGTTTTTTGAATATTTGGACCAAGTCTAGAAGGAGAGGTTTCCCTAGGACATAAACCAAACATCACAAATACATAAGGTGATATTTTGAGCTATAACAGATGCCCCCTAATATATGAGGTCAGAAGGGGAACATGATGGCCGAAATATATTAAGTATATGGAAAGGAAACTTGTCAAAAACTGAGACAGACTTCACTAGATTTCATCCTGCCAAGCCAGCAAAAGAAGATTAGAAAGAAACAACTGTCTGAGGTGGGCAACCCATGCTCATAGAAAGTCAAGCATGTCTGCATATCAAGTACAAGCGGATCCACTGTGTATACAAGTATAAGGAACTGAAAGTACATAATGGATCATCTGATCACAATCGAACAAGTACATGTTTGAATATCACATATAAGAAGATGATCAATGAAGCTGAAAGATGGAGCTGATCACTGATGTCAAAAGCTGACCCCAATAGTACCAAATGAACATGATGGAATAATATGGTACTACATCGCAACTCGGATGCCAGCATATAGGATGTCGCTGTGAAGGACTACAACATATAAGGTGTAATGGTGTCAACCAACGGCAACAAGAGCAACTGAAAAATGAACCAAAGAATGTTGATGCAACCGAGGTCTTCACCGACCGTCGTGGTACATTTCTACATAATGGGAATAAATGATCTGAAGTTGACCATGTGAGAAATCGTTTGATTACCGGTCATTGATGTATATCGTTAACAAACGTGAGACTACTCACCGATAATGATAATGAGAGTCAAGGTACCCAGTACAATCTAACAAGTGTGAATAAATGAGATGAAGTCGAACACCTGTAAGAATCTATCAGTCAGGAGACAATGATGGTTTCCCACTGTCAATAGTGAAGGATCTACCACTGATGACTGCAAACCCCAAGGTACTGCCAAATGGACTCTAGAACTTTGCCCCATAGCAATGAGTCATAGTCGATAGGGAAAGATCTGCTAGAAGGAAGGCATTAAGGCATCCTTCATCAATATAGCACAAGTGTAACTCGTAGGCCAATAATGTGGAAGGAATCAGACGAAAAAAGATGTAGTAACCCGACTGAAGCACGTTTATGCAATACACAAGATGTAGCTAGTGCACGATAGAAACCCTCTGAACCAACCAATAATGAAAGCTGACACAGAGGCGAGGAATCCACCAATAGGGGCAAATGGAAACCAAGGCACTGCATGAATCCCAATGTGTGATAATGAAAGTTGATGTCGAACACAAGGGAAACCACTCAGTTAAAGACCCATGATAATGATCGATGTTGAGCACAAGGTGACCTATCAATAATGAAAATAGGGCCAAGGTGTGGCTCTAGACCTATCCTCAGAGCAAGATGTCGTCGTCGATAAGGACAAGACCCGCCAACAAGAAGTCAATGGAGACCTTCTCAAACTAGCACGAGTAAAGGACCAATATAAATGATGTGATGATAGACAAGACACTGACAACCAGGGATGGCCGACTGAAAAATAGGTCAAGAGACACCGCAGAGAGGCTGACTCAGGCTTACTTCCTTTGAACAAAAGCATGACTCAATGATGACCATGTGGCAGCATATGATGACTCTGTATAAGTTCATCATGTAGGAGGCACAAACGAACTCTCCATATGATTGAAAGAGATAACCAATCAGAGTAGAACTAACTCAACAACAAGGTTAAGGCATACCTAAGTCAAACTAAATCCCGCCCAAATGGAGGAGAGACTTTCTTTTGAGTGCTTTGTTCAAGGGAGACACAACTGTGACTCTAGCTGCCAACAATAAATGGAAATGTTGTCCCGTTCCCGCTCTTTTTTGGAATATGTAATTTTTTTCTCTTTTTCTTTAAGCTGGAAAAAGAATAAAAGAATGCTATAGTACAGTGGAAAGAATGAGTGTCAGTGAAACATATGATCTAGTTCTTGGGATGGGAACATTCCTATGCTCAATGCAGGGAGGTGAAGCTGGTCAAGGACACTCAAAGGGATGTTCCTTCCATGGGTCTGAAGGTGTGTCAAGTTACAGAAGCTAAGGGATTGCAAGTTTGATTTTTCAGACTTCATGGTCAAAAAAGTGGCTTAAACATGAGTCCAAGTGAAGTCGGCTCAAGGCCAAAAGGTGCAAATGGTAAAAATTCAATGCAGTAGTACAAATCAACACAAAGGAGCCTCTAGGGTATAAGGCTAGAATGAAGCAAAGAAGAAAAGAGGAATGATTCTTCAACACAAAAGTCATGGCAAGACTAGAGAGGACTCCCCAGCCTAAGAACAAAAAATCAACATGGGTGCCAAGTGGATTCAAGGTACTATCTAGGGCACCCATGATAAGGTAGGCTCTACCACACAAGTCATGATACTTCTAAGCAATGAGAAGGCTGCACACCATAACTTGGTGGGGTTGATCCTGTTAGCGCTTGGAATTCACCTAGGCTGAGATAGACAAACTCTCAAGGCTACATCAAACCATTTCACCTCGTAGCTAGCCCTACGAGGTATGAGAAGGCTCTCTCGGGTCAAAACTCGATGGATTTTGTCAATAGGATGAGTTGACCAATTAGGAACAAGGATTTTAGGCTAGTAAACTGATATGGGGGATTGGTTTAGAGTTTTTGGATTTTTTGGTGGCAATTGGAGGGAGTGCAATTCAGGGTGCGGGGATTGAGCTCAGTTTTTGCAGGTGATTCCTTGGGGCAAGGTAGGAATCTATGCTGATGCCTTTAGTTTGAAAAAGATGATCAAGGAGGAAAGGAGAAAGCTAAAGAGGGCAAACAATGGATTTGAATCCTCTCTAGACGGTGGAAAACATAAAATTTAAACAAAATTGAAAGCTGAGCATGGCATGCATGAATTCAAACTTTATCACTTCTTTTGTTTAAATAGCAGCAAGAGATTAAGGAATGGAACACATAAACACACTTACAATAACAGTAGGAAGCACACCATCAACATAATAATCCACAAGAATCCACAATGAAGTCTGCAAAACCCTGGCCTTCCTTTTTCCTCAAATTGCAAAAAATACAAGTCAATAATACAATAGCACTTCTCCCTCTAGAGTCCAACCTTCCAACCTCTCAAAATGACTAAGAAAACACATAATATAGGCAAGCTAACCTCTTCCCTTGCCTCTAGGGGTCGAGCTCATCCTTCTAGGAGCATTTTGAACTAATTCCAAACTAAGCACTAGATAATAGGCAGCTCAACAACTTGCCTCTATTACTTAGCTAACTGATTCATGCATTAATTATTCACTTTTTACATCAAGGAAGCTTCTAGAAGAGTAAAGAGAGGTAAAATCTATCAAAGTGCCATGAAAATATTACATTTATCCATCATCTACAAGTAAAAATAATCAACCATAGTCAAAACAGTGTTTTTTGACCAAAAAAGTCAATTCTGGCAAAGTTTGCTCTCATGTCCGCGCCCCCTGTCTCTCGTGTCCGCACACCTTTGCAGCAACTTTTGAGTGGGTTCCACTGGTCCAAATCAAGTGCAAGATAGCTCATTGGAAAGCTTGGCCTGTCTATTTTCCATCCCAAGTGGAATTTCTGAATTTGGAGTTGTTTTGCCACCTCAAAAACCATTTCTCCCAAGGTCAATTTCTGCAACTCAAAAAGTGGGCAGAAAGTCATTTTTTTGATGTATTTTGAGCTTTTGGAGGCTCAAATCTCAAAATTAAACTTCTCCCGAGTACTGGTAATTTTTTTCTTGGCATGCCCTTTCCAAAAATGCCAAGTTTGCAAAATTCCGAGCAGTCCTTCAAAATGTCCGCGCGCGCGACGCGGACGCGACACGGGAAAAACCTGTAATTTTACCAAAAATTGGCAAAATGCTCCAAAATTCTCAAAATTTTCATATTTTGATGCTAGATCAAGGCTGATCAGTACCATGATGAGTGAGGCCACCCTTAAGAGGCCTCCGCTTTGTCTCAACCTCCGTGGATGAAGATCGGTCATCACCTTGCTCATTAGTCTCAGTGGTTGACATGATGTTATTGAGCAAGGTGGAACAAATAGGCAAAATGACCGCTGCCCTGCCTGCAAAATGCTGAGAAGTATGTTGATTTCAAGGGGAAAAATCATGAGGAAAATGTTAGGGGAAGGAGTTTATATAAGGAAAGGGAAAATATATACAGAAAACAGGGAACTTTGAAGGAAATAATCACACAATGTCAAACATGCCATCTCATCTCTCATCATTTGCAAATCAATACTTTATTAGGAAATGTGTGTTTTGATCACCAAGGGAAAGGACAATAAAAATCTTCATGATGGAGGGGAGGATGTCATGGGTGAATTAGGGTTTCATTGCATGTTTTGACAATAGAGAAGGAGATTCAATTGCATAGGGAGTTTGAAGATGGGATAGGCAATTGAATTAGGTTTTTCATGAGGGGAATAGGTAGGGAAAACAGAGTCTAGGGAAAGGGAGATGATACCATGTTAATGCACAAACCCTAGCACAGCAAAGTGCTCCTTTTGGAAAACATTGCAGCTGTACATTTGATAATCTTTGCATGAACACCATATAGCTACTAACCTCTGATTTTTGTGCCGCAAGATGTCCTTTCTTTTGTTTTGTCACATTTTTGCTCTGTTTTTTGATAATTTTTATGTGCATGCCTCTGTTATCAATTTCTTTTTCTTTTCACGATGTTTGTTTTCATTCATTGCTGTGCCTTTTACATATGTTTGCT
>APFE031203501.1:295756-325995 GCA_000404065.3 Pinus taeda | reverse complement strand
ATATATATATATTCGCGTTTCCCCATTTCCAAAATTTAGGGAGGTCGCGTTTCGTATCGCTTCCCGTTTCGGAAACTCGTACCCGTTTCCCCGTTTCATGCGACTTAGTAATGTTGCAAGGCTATGAGAAAATGATATCAAACATAAACAATAAAAAAGGACACTCCAAGTTTTGAACAGACTTTGGGGGGCAAGGCAATTGTTAAGGCATCAACAAATTGTATTCGCTTTATGATTAGGCTATGGCATGTACAAAAACTTCATCTTATGCATATTAATCAACTTTTCAATTGTACAATACTTGCTTAATTTGCAGATTTGATTTTCAGATTCTATGTTTGTCATGGTTTTTAATTTTCAGATATGTCATGTTGATTTAACATAACTTAAGGGTAATTATTTTAAGTGATTTAGCAAAGTAATTGAAGAAAATAAGGCTTGTATTATTATTGTATTTGTGGAAGAAAACAGGGTTTTTAGATTGGAATTATTCATGATAAAACTACACTAGAGAGCAAAAACCTATCAAAACACTATGGTAATTTTTCTCTTGAATAGCTTGAAAGTTTATGGTTGTTAAGAATTGAAATATTATCCACTACCACAATCATTTTAATTTGTATTTTCTAACAGTCCAAAGGCTGAATTCGAAAGGTTAAGATCCAAGAAAGCACTAGTTGTGAGGTGAAATTGTTTATTACAAATTACAAGAAATTTCTACAATTCTTTGCTTTTGTAAAAAGCAAAAGGTGGTATCCTTATCAACAACAAAGGCTAAATATAGAAGTAAAGTGTGTGACCACAATGTGGATTCACAACCTAATTTGTGCACTCAAATTTTCTTTTATGTGGTCAACTATAGGGTAATGCAACAATCATAGTATAACAAATAGATAAAAACCATGTTGCTCAAAATTAAATAAAGTATATAGAGCTTCATTCCCATTGTTTGAAATAGTTTGTACAAGAGAGAGTCTCCTCTCTTGTTCATTGCAAGAAAGATGACCAAATCATTGATGTCTTTACAGAAGAGTTGACAAAAGTTGCATTTGTGAAATTTATAGCAATACTTGGGCTCTGAGAAGTTGTAATTAGAATGGGCTATATAAAGATAATTTCACCCCCTAGATCTTCAAAGAGTTGAATCGACAAGGGGTGTTAGAACAACAAATTTATCCCATCTCTAGATCTTTTGGCATAATCAATGGAATTATGCCAACTTAGAATTCAATTGGAAGGTCGACAAATGTTAGAATTTCACACACCCTAGGTCTGGTCTGTCCTAACTAGAAGCATAAGCACACTAGCAATGCCTAACTTCAAAACAACTTACACAACAGAAATACAACAGCAATCAAATCAGTGAAAGTACAGAAAACTTATGGCCCAAGACTTATTTCTTATAGTCCTTCAAT
Organism: Pinus taeda; assembly: GCA_000404065.3. Taxonomy (NCBI): domain Eukaryota; kingdom Viridiplantae; phylum Streptophyta; class Pinopsida; order Pinales; family Pinaceae; genus Pinus; species Pinus taeda. Next base: position 324,580 of record APFE031203501.1, on the reverse strand, counting down.
AAGAAAACCTTAGGGCTTGTGTACTAGGGATCATGGTACTTTAAAATCTCTATACAATTGCCAATATTAAGTCTATCCTTTGACTTGTACACCTAGCGCTAAGGCCTAGTCCATTAGGCTCCCATCTGCCCAAAAACAAAACTTGCAGCAATTAATTTACTTGTTGTACATACCTAAGCAAATCTCTTTAGCCCATTGTCTTCCTTGGTTGTTGTTGTCCTTTGCAGCCTAGCCCACTGTCCTTGTTGGTTGTTGCTATTCATTGTAACCTAGCCCATTGTTCTACTTGGTTGTTGTTGTTCTTGGCAATCGGTCCTTCTACAATCCTTTATTACAGTTGTCAGCAATAGCCCTATTATAGCCCTTTCCTTTAGGTTGTTACTAGTCCTTTTTCCAATCTCTGTTACAATTGTAAACTAGCCCACTTTAGCAACCCTACGAATCCTCTAAAGCAACCGCTTTCCTTGTTGTCAAGGTCACTAAACCTACTTCCAACAGCCTCAAACTGCTTCCTAACAAACTACAACCTTAGTACAAGCCCTCAACCTTGTCCTACAATCCTCAGCCTTGTCTACCACCCCTGCAACTGCTCGCAACCCTCTTGCAAGGGTCTGCAGCCCTCCTATAGCCTGCAGCTAGTCTTAACCTTCTCAACCCTTTTCAACAAATTAGACCTCAACTACCTCAAATGCTTTGACTTCTTGCTAGTTGACAAACTGTGATTCTTCCTTGGTTCTTCACATAAGTGATATCACATCTTAATAAATCTCTCTAACCTATTCCTTGGCTAGTATATATACTTATCCAAGGGGTACGAAACCCCAAGTGGTGTGTTCCTTAGCCTTGTCGACTGACCTGAGCGTACATGACTCGTAATTAGATTAAATTTATTAAATTCATTTTCTTAGGTTTCCAACCCGCTCCTTTGGGTCCAAAACCACAAAGGCCACAAGACTTTTCTACTCAAAAATACCTTCCCAACTACCAAATTTCAACATTCCCTCTCAGTGAGGAAGATATTTCCGCCACCCGTAGTTTTAAAAACTGAAACCGGTGACCGGACCGGTCCACCTAATAAACCGAGATTCAAATTGGAACTAGTCAAATCGAGACTGGTCAAGTCTAAATGAACCGGTTTTAAAAAAAATACAATAAATAATTAATTTTTACGCTTGATTTTAGACTTTTGTGATCCATACTAATTTTGATAAAGTCTTTCGGATTAATCACATCATGAGTTAATTAATTTTTAATGGAAAAACTAATTTTAAGATTTAAAACCATGATTCCAAGCCAAGAGAGACAAAATATGCAAAGTTTGCTCATTTATATACCATGTAAAGATGATTATATCAAAATGACACCGAGTGCAATACATATCATCGACAAAATACATAAGCAATGAGGCTCTAAATGGCTTATAAAGTCCAAAACCAACGCTACAAGTTATGAGGCCATTGTCCTCCTACAAAACTACAAGTCTAGACTCTAGACTCTAGAGTCAACACATGATCAATCATCAAATTCATCACCACTACTAAACACATGATCAATCATCAAATTCATCACCACTACTAGACACATTATCATCATCACCAGCAAGAGCTACATAGACATCATCTAGTTCAAAGTCTAAGGATGCCTCAGCCTCATCTACAACCTCAATAGCATTGCCACCAATAACAATAGAAGTGGACCTAATGGAAGCACGAGTTGGTCAAGTTGCACAATTAGTGCCTTCCATTGGTTGGTTGTCTTACCTTGATGTGGCTATTGATCTTGGTTCTCATGGGGCCACCAAATCTACTTCATCCCCTGCAAATGCCATGTCAATATCAAAATCAGCGTCAAACACAGGATCTTCAGTCTCCTCCACCCATTCTGATGTTGGATCAATATCGTCCAACACAATGGAATTGAGATTAGGTGTTTTGTTCATCATTTGGTTCCGCCTTAGTCAAAGGTTGTATTGCACGAAGACAAGATCATTTAACAGTTTTTGTTCCAAACGCTTTCTCTTCTTTGTATGGACGCACTCAAAAACAGACCAATTGCACTCACAACCTGACGCACTGCAAGTTTGACTGAGGACTCTAATTGCAAACTTTTGCAATTGAGGACATTAGCCGCCAAATGGCTCCCACCAATGTGCTGCAAAGAAAAAGACATTAATTAGTAAATTAGTTCATTTCATTACGTATTTACAAATTACAAGTATTTATAGATAATTTGAATTGTAAATTTGTAAACAATTTAACTTGAAAAGAAAAACAAATTGGAAATTGGAATTGCTTACCTGGTTGATCCACATCTCTTGCCATCTTTGCCAAGTTTTTGCTAAAGGTACCAGCTGCCATACTGAAAAGAGTAAGTTGTCTATGTATTTCCAACTGGTCTACATGGATAGGGACCATGTGCTCCAAGCAATAAATCAATCCAGCTCTGACCTCCCCATCCTGTGGATCTCCTAGCCAAGCTTTATAATGATACTTTGGGTTCAAAAAATACCCAGTTGCACATATAGGACTATGCAATTGATTGTTCCTATCAATGATCTCCCATATACGGCCATATTTAGCTAACATGTCCTTGTAAGTAGCATGTATTTGCTCCTTTGCCTAATCCATAGCCTCATAAATGTAGCCCATGGCCAATTTTCCCCCATCCACCATCCTTAGCAGCCTAACAAGGGGCTCAGTAATTTTCACAAGCTCTGCAAACCTTTTCCAAAAATAATTGTCAAACACTTTCTTTTTGGTGTCTTTCCCATCTTGTCTACGAGCCCACCGAGATTCAGTCCAATCATCAAAAGAAAACATTTTCTGTAGGTTTTTATGTTGAGCATTGAGACATTGCAATGTGAGGAAGTGAGTTGCAAATCTCGTAATTGCAGGCATAACAAGCTCTTTGGCCCCAGTGTTTTTCATCATTAGGCTCAATACCCATGAGTAGTTGTAAATGTATTTTGTAATGCACTTGGCATGCTCTATAGTGTTTTTTACCCACTCCACTTTGCCTATGTCCTCAAGCATGAGGTCTATGCAATGTGCAACACATCTAGTCCAAAATATGGTCCTATATTTGGACTCAAGCATCTTTCCAGCAAGAACATAGTTTGAGGCAATATCAATGATGGCCTGCACAACATTATGCTCCCCCACTTCTTGAATAATGTCATCCAAAAGCTCAAATAGAAGGGTTGCATCCTTCACCTTATCAGATGCATCAAATGATCTCAAAAACATGGTTCCTTGAGGGAAAGAAATAAGGAAATTAATGATAGTGCAGTTCTTTCCATCGGTCCATCCATCTGACATGATGGAACAACCTGTTTTGAGCTATGAATCTCTATACTCAACCAAATACTCATCAATGGAAGAAATATCTTTTTGCAACAGAGCTCCCCTCAAGTCATGCATACTAGGGCCTTTGAAGCCCTTTCCTACAGCTAAAACAGAGTCCCACATAGCTTGGTAATAAGGTGAGCGAGCAACATTAAATAAGATATTTGCATCATACCACCATCTTGCAATGTATTGATAATAAGTTTCTTTGCATTATTTTTCCCAATGTTGATCCAAAGTGGGTTGACGACTTGGCTGGGAGGCAGTGGGATTAGACAAGGCAATGTTGTCAAAGGATGAAAAATAACTCTAAATGTTTGTTCTCTTTGTTCCTTTTGATTGTTGACCAAAAGGAGGAACATAGAGAAAAGGGTCACAGGTAGAAGGGATAGAAGAGGAGTCTTGAATCTCATAATCATCATACCTACTCTCTTTCATGGCTTCTAATAATTCCCTCTTCCTTGCAATGTTATCTTGGATGGCCTTCTCCCTAGCCTTGTTCTCCTCAAACTTTTCAAACTTGGAAAAGTATTCCGCCCTAATAGGACCTAACACTTCATTTGGTGCTTCACATGGCTTTACTTGGCCTCTTATCCCAGCCAAGTGTTGTTTCAATCTGAGAATACCCCCACCCCCAATAGGGTTATGGCATAATTTGCATATCATTTTTCCATCAATCAAATCACAATGAGCCCATGCACTGTCTTGGCTTTCGGAGCCATGTTGACTTGAAATAATTAAAATTTGCAAAGAAATCTGCCATTGAAAAAAATTGCAGCGAAGAAACATAGAAAACCAAAGCTAAATTTAAGAAAAAAATGCACATGTAGCCTACAAAATTTGATAGCGTAGATGATAGAACAAATAAAAAAAATCAATACATGGACAACAATCAAATGATTTATTTTTCAAGTGAAAATCCTTACCTGGAAATACAAACTAGCTTCCTTAGCCTCCTCTTAAAGATGCCAACTCCATTAACAGCTCCAAACTATCTCCAAAATAGCTCCAACTCCAACTCCAAGCGTCCAAAATGACTACTCCAGCAAAAATGCAACACTCTCCAAGCTCCCAATCAAACTCACAAAAACTCCAAATGAGATGTGTGAGACACATGAGAGGGACAAGCTCCTTAGGCTTGGAGAAAACAACCCTTATTGTCCCTCCAAAACACCCTAGAAGCTTCCAAAATTGTGTTGTGTGGTTCCTCAACGGCCTTGATAGCTAACCGGCCAATTTAGGACCAGTTTTTGTGGTTTCTGGGCGAAGGGAGGGGTTGAACCCAGTTTAACTCGGTCGACTAGTGCACTGGCCGGTTGACTAGTTACCAATTCAAACCAGCCGATTTTTAAAACACTGATCAGAACAATGATAGTACACAATAATTTATGGCCCAAACTTATTTCTCAATAGTCCTTCAATAAGTAAACCTTAGGGCTCCCGTATTAGGGATCATGTCCCTTTACAATCCCTATACAATTGCCAATATCAAGTCTATCATTTGTTTTGTACACCTAAGGCTAAGGCCAAGTCCATTAGGCTCTCATCTGCCCAAAAACAAAACTTACAACAATTAATTTACTTGCTATACATGCCTAGGTAAATCACTTTAGCCCATTGTCCTCCTTGGTTGTTGTTATCCTTTGCAACCTAACCCATTATCCACCATGGTTGTTGTTGTTATCCTTTGCAATCAGTCCTTTTGTAGTCCTTTTACAATTGTCAACAACAACCCTACTACAACCCTTTCCTTCAAGTTTTTATTAGTCCTTCTACAATCTGTATTACAGTTGTAAACTAGTCCACTTTAGCAGCCTCTGCCAGTCCTCTCAAGCAACCCCTTTCCTTGTTGTCAAGGTTATTAGACCTACTTCCAATAGCCTCAAACTACTTCTTGATAGACTACGACCTAAGTACAAGTCCTCGACCCTTTCCTACAATCCCTCAAACTATGCCTGCCACTCCTACAGCCCTCATGTGGCTACTTGCGACCCTCCTGTAGCCAACCTGCAACCCTCTTGTGTCTACCTATTGCTCTCTTGTAGCTAGTCTTAACGCTCTTAGCCCTTTTCCACATATTAGACCTAGACTACCTCAAATGCTTCAACTCCTTGCTAGCTGACAAAATATGATTCTTCCTTGGTTCTCCACACAAGTGATGTCACATCTCATTTGATCTCTCTAGCCTATCCTTTGGCTAGTATATATACTTGTCCAAGAGGTGTGAAACCTCAAGTGGTGAGCTCCTTGGCCTTGTTGGTTGACTTGAGCATACTTGACTTATAATTAAATTCATTTTCTTGGGTTTCAATCTTGCTGCTTTGGGTCCAAAACCCCACCACAAAGTCCCCAAGGCTTTTCCATTCGAAAATACCTTCTGAGCTACCAAATTTCAACAAGTAAGTTGTCAAATACTCAATCAAATTGGTTAAAGGTGGCTCAACCACATCAATTAGATGCACAAATCAAGGCAAAAGAGCCAAATATCAAAGCACACATATGGTGATCAAATTTAATTGTCTTATTTTGTAAAATTTAGGATTTGGATTATATTTAGATTATCCTATGGATCAATCTATCAAATCGAGAGAATGCAATTATTCTATATATTGAGCTACACTAACTTGTGCATTAAGTGTTATAACCATGTTAGTCAAAACCACCTCTTATTGTAATTCATTGTTCTTCACTTTTGTAATTCACTAATTCTTTAACAAAATTGAACCCTTTGGTTTGAGACGCAACTCGCAAATGTTAAGCTTACTAGAATCATCCAAAACATCACCACCTTTAGGCTAAACCTTGAGTATGTTTCCTACTTCCAAATTCAACAAGGACAAAATTCTTGGGCAAATTTTCATGCCATTCACAAGGCCAAAATGGAGGAAGGTTCAAAAAGGATTAAACGAGGGGTAATTGTTGAAGAAGGGGTGACTAGCTTCGATCTTCATAAATGTAATTTTGTTCTTTGTACTTGTAAAAGAACGGAAATGTTATTTTTGTAAATTGTAAAAATGAGTTTCTTGCTCATTGCATAGGTCTAGCATGTGTTGAAGTGCTATAGTAAAGTCAAAGAGTCAAAGAAATGTTGAAGAACCCTTATTGGGCATATATCAAATGTATTTGAGTCATAAACAATGTCAAGAAGCCCTCCAAAAGGACAAGCACAATCCTCTTTGTCATGTCGGCCTGCAAATCGAAGTAAAAGCAGTCATAAGGAAACACATCTATTCACACTGTCAAGTCAGCTAAATATGGAAGACAAACTACTATATATACCCAATTAGGGTATGTGCAAAAGAGCAGGAGAAAAGCTCGAATTCCTCTGTAATTTTCGATGGGTACAGTGAAGTGCAAGAAACTCGAATTCCTTTGAAGTCTCAAATAAATACAGTGGCACAATATTTTCGGAGAAGTACATTGTTTCAGAATCTCAGGTGAGTACAGTGGTTCTATGTTTCTCGGATGGTCATCATGATCATTGTCTCGGTATAAACAGTCTCAGCATAATTGGTGATGAAGATCTTGGTGCAAGGAACTCTCCATCATACACACTCGACACTAATCTCTAGACATAGTTACAGTCTCGGCATGATTGTGACCTCACTGTTATACACGCTTGACATACCAAACACAATGATAATCTCAACACAGTGGCAACCATGGTCTTGGACATAATCTTGATCGAGACAAGATCTCGGTGCAGCTTTCATATGTATATACATACATATCTCAATATAGAGACCTCATTGACATGGTGATGATCTAAGTGAAGATGGAGCTATGTTATATTGTTCAGATCTTCCAGAAAAATCACATTGAGAACAAAGGGTTGATGTGTTTCAAACCCAAATCTAAGTTCATCATCAGGACCAGGATGAACCGCATTGTTATGATGAATATCTCAATGAAGGTGCAGTAATGATGACCTCGATGAAGCAGCATTGATGATAATGATCTCAGCAATGACGAAGAAAAGGATTGATGTCTTGGTCTTGGAGTGGCCTAATAGGTCAAGGGTCATGGTCTTGTTATTCGTTAATTGGAATCTCTATAAGAAGAATTTCGTGCGAGTTTTCCTCTCAAAGAGTGAGAGGTTTTGGCCCTGGCAAAAAGCCAACATCTTATGTTATTGTCTCTTTGTTTTGGTAGCTATTTGATGAACTAAGAAGACATGCTCTAATAATATCAAAGAGAAGATTATGCTAATAAGCAAAAGTTAAAAACACCTCACAAATAGTTAGCATGACTAGAAGAATATTATTAACTTCATTTGCCCTAGATTCTTCAACATGGTATCAAAGGTAAGGTGTTGAAGTCAAAGGAAGGGCAGCAAAGAGACATTCAAGGATCAAGCTTCAGGAAGTACATCAAAGCAAGTTGAAGGATATCAAAGAAAAAGGATCAAGATCTACATTGAAGGATCAAACCCTAGATCAAAGAAGCCGTCTACAACAGCAAGAACTTGTCTCCACAATCATCATCAAAAGGCCACCAAAACTGTCATCAATGTCTACAAAGCGATGTAGCTCAAAGGACCTCAAAAACAAAGATCACATCATCTTGGAAAAGGTTGAAACCCTAGAAGCAGACATGATCTACACTACAAAAGAAGGCAAAGCATATTGAAGGCGAGAAGGCATTGCCATCTTCAAGGTTATAAAAACAAGCAAGGATCATCTCCTTGCCCTAAAAGAACATCATCCGAGGAAATAGAAAAATCATCCTCATCAAAAGGAGCAACCTTTTCTATTAAGGAAAGGCTCTCTCATTTAAAATAATGATCATCCAAGAAGAAGCTCTAATACATCTTCTTCATCCATCATCAAAGTGATCAAGTGGAAGAGTTCATCTTCACGTGTCAAGTAAGTATCTTTTCATTCTATAATCAAGTTTGGTTAAATGACTTCATGTTTGCAAGGAGATCTATAAATCGGTTGGGTCATCAAGATTCCTTGCATAAGAAAGGAGGATAGATATAGAGCCAAGAAGAGAAGTCATATGAAATCAGTCCTAGGTCCTCTCATCCCTATGTAGCAAGAGAGGTTACATATAAGAGAGATATGAAATGCTAGAAAATATACTCTTTGAAATGTAGTGAAGGAGGTCGTATCACTTAGACATGATTGAAGGTATCAAAGAATGAAGGAATATCTTCATAAGATCTCAATTGGGAGATGAAGATAATCATCATTGTTCTAACTGATATGCGAGGTAACAAATGTCCATGAACAAGAAGGCTACCTCATTCAACAATTTGTGGTCTCTATGCTAAATAGAGAAAGACAAGTTGATGGCAAAAGTATTGAAGGTTAAAAGGACTCAAACATGTGTAGAAAGGAAAGGGAAGTTTGGTCCTCAAACAAGACAGAATAGTATAGCTAAGATTCAATGTTATGGAAAGATTATGGAAAGAAGCTCATATCACCGAAAGATGGAGGAAGTTGAAGAAAAGGGCCAAGGAAAGAGGGAGTAATAGATCTCTACTATGATTGAGATAGTATCCCTCACAAAAGGGTCATATCATAAGCTCCTAAATCTTATGTTTTAGATATGACCATGATAATAAGATGCATCATAGCATCATGAAAGCATTAGAAACAAGAGCTCGTGACATCACCATGGGAATCATGAAAAACAAAAATCCATGGCAATCAAACATAAAGGATATAGCTCTTGGGAACCACAGTGGACATTGAAGGAAAGGAAGAAGTCATCCAGGACAGAGCTCATCATACAAAAAGGAAGCATCTGCCAAATGGGGATATGCAAGATCCTCAAGGTTCTCTAATGGAATCCTCGTCGAAGGGTTCACTAATCTAAAAAAGAAGCAAGTGTTTCATCAACAACTCCAACTTATGGAATTCATGTGATGATGGTGTGATGACATGAGAAATGAAGCAAATCAAGGGATTGAAGATCTTTTCAATCAAGGAAGTTGCTACAAGAAGCCTAGATGACCTAAAGGTAAAATGAGGTATGTATGCTTGTGTTTAATATTATAATGTCATGTCGTATGGTTGCAGGTAACATGGATCATTACTTCTATCTTAAGAAGCATGATCAAGAGAAAGGATCTCCTCCTCTGAAAGGATGCAAGAAGGCATAAAATCATACTAAGATGAAATCAGCATAATATGTCCTCATATGAAGTATGAGGTGGTTGGCTACAATTAAGAAACTCTGATTGAAAGCTCCTTGGAAAGGAATGTGTGAGGAAGGAAGAGATGATGAGATATGCAACCATGATGAAGGCGATCAACATCCAAAAGACCAAGAAGATTTGACTAGGAAATCTCCAGAAAGGGTATGAAGACTCTGATAAAAGTCTGAAAAGATAAAGACCCTTGACAAGGGATATCTTTGGGAGATGTGTCAACATGTATAAAGGATGTTCATACCTACAAAAAGATGTCATGATGAAGAGCAATCTCGAAAGGTGCGATTTGATTTAATGTTATGATTTATTGAATAATATCTAAATGAGTTCATGCAGGGCTATTGGAACAAGAATTGTAAGTACAAATACAACTAGCGTTCATGAGGTGGATGGAAACTCCTGAAAGAAACATGATGAGAAAGAAGTAGCCACATGACAAAGGTTCCAGATATGTATCAAGGAGGCCACTTTCCATGAAGAAAGGAATGACATGACAAACCAAGAAGGAAAGTGATCGATGGTTGATGCTTTACAAGAAGCTCAATTGATTTTCATGACATCAAGGAAAGAAGTTGATCAAGCAACTGAAGGACCCACGAAGAAGAAGCTATTGATGAAGAAAGGAGAGTCCCTTGTTAAGAGGGAGCTATGACAAGTCCCTAATCAATAGGGAGCTTGGATTGGGTCACCCCTGATTAAAAAGGAGTGTCAGTTGTGTTTTTCTATTTCATGTGTCATGCACTAGACCAAGACTAACAGTCATAAGTCTTAGTGAAGGCCATGAAGAGAAATGTAGACACATGATAGATGTATCCTCCCTAATTGAGAGGGAGGGATAGACACAACATTCTTGTCTTCATTTGAGAAGAAAGAATGGAGGATTGGGTAATCATTTGGCATCCAATGCTCTTTGAGGATGTGTAGGGCATCCAAGATAAGAGTAGGCAAGAGGACCAATATTCTTTGAGCGTTGGGAACCCAAGATAAGAATAGTCCTAGAAGGTCATACTCAATGAACACCCGGTTGGGTATGTACCTTGAGAGACAATGATGAAGATGTCTATAATCATTGGTCTCGCCAACATTGTAGCTCATGGTCTCGTGGAGAGATGGAGTTGCTAGTCAAGGCCTTGCACTATGACAATGTTGGTTGATATGTTATACAGATGGGATTACCAATCCGATTCTTCTTATGAGAAATTCTTCAAATTGAGAATGACCAGTACCATTATGAATACCTCCCTATTTAAGAGGGAGTGTTGAAGAAAGTGAAACTAGGTTCGGTCTTCATAAATGTAATTTTGATCTTTGTAGTTGTAAGAGAAAAGAAATATTATTTTTGTAAATTGTAAAAATGAGTTTATTTCTCATTGCATAGGTCTAGCACGTGTTGTAGTGCTATAGGAAAGTAAAAGAGTCAAATAAAATGTTGGAGAACCCTTCTTGGGCATACATCAAATGTATCTGAGTCATAAACAATGTCAAGAAGCCCTCCAAAATGACAAGCACAATCCTCTTCGTCATGTCGACCTGCAAATCGAATTAAAAGCAGTCATAAGGAGACACATCGGTTCACACTGCCAAGTCAACTAAATATGGAGGACAAACTATTATATATACCCAGTTAGGGTTTGCGCAAAAGAGAAAGAGAAAATCTCGGATTCATCTGTAATTTTCGATGGGTACAGTGAAGTGCAGGAAACTCGGATTCCTCTGATGTCTTGGATAAATACAGTGGCACAGCATTTTCGGAGAAGTACAGTGTTTCAAAATCTCGAATGAGTACAATGGTTCTGTGTTTCTTGGATGGTCATCATGATCATTGTCTCAGTATAAACAGTCTCAGCACAATTGGTGATGAATATCTTGGTGCAAGGAACTCTCAGTCATACACACTCAACACTATTCTCTAGACATAGTTACAATCTCAGCATGATTGTGACCTCACTGTTATACACTCGGCATACCAAACACAGTCATAATCTCGGCACAATGACAACCATGGTCTCAGACATAATCTTGATGAAGACAAGTTCTCGGTGCAACTTTCATATGTATATACATACATATCTCAATATAGAGACCTCATTGACATGGTGATGATCTCAGTGAGAGTGCAGCAATGATATAAGTGAAGATGGAGCTATGGCGCAGTAGTAATGATCTCATTTTTATGATGAATATCTCAATGAAGGTGCAATAATGATGACCTCAGTGAAGCAGCAGTGATGATGATGATCTCAACAATGACGAAGAAGAGGATTGGTGTCTTGGTCTTGGAGTGACCTAATAGGTCAAGGGTCCTGGTCTTGGTATTCATCAATTGGAATCTCTATAAGAAGAATATTGTGCGGGTTTTCCTCTCAAAGAGTGAGAGGTTTTGGCCCTTGCAAAAATCCAGCATCTTGTGTTCTTGTCTCTTTGTTTTGGTAAATATTTGATGAACTAAGAAGACACACTCTAATAATATGAAGGAGAAGATTATGCTAATAAGCAAAAGTTAGAAACACCTCACAAATAGTTATCATGACTAGAAGAATCTTATTAATTTCATTTGCCCTAGATTCTTCAACAGAATGAGGTCAACTCCACGTGCCTCCCCACCCCCATCCTGACCACCATGATGATATCTGAGCAATCGAAACACACACCACAGCAATTGTTCTTAGCAATGAGTATGTAGAAACAACCTTGCCCTTGGACTCCTTGCAACATTTGGTTGGGACTACCATGGTTAATTTATATCTCCCACAAATAACCAATTCCCTTCCCTAGCATTCAACAACTCCCTTGACTCCATCATCCCACTAAAGAGCCTTGTCTTATTGCCCATATCAAACATAGCTAGGGAATTACTGAAAGATGGCATGCTGGACCCCAAAAGTAACGTCACTACTACACTCAACCTTACAATTAAATACCTCAATTGTGACCCCCAAACCATTAATGCAAATGTGTACATAAATAACGGTTATAAGCTAAACAAATGTTATTTGTAATCAAACATTGAATATTAATAAATACATCATAGATTGTAGAAGAGGAAGGGCAAAGAATGGGAGGGTATGACTCCACAAGGGAGAAAAGTCAAGGGGCTAGGGGACTCGACATGAGCTAAAAAAAAAAAAACATTTTTACATTATCCCAAGTCCTTATCCTTGTTTAATTGGAGCTCTTCAACCATGCATCCTTTTATCCTAAATTGTAGATTAATTTCATGAAGGAAGTGGGTTCTCCATAAAGATACATGGACCTTTCATGCCATGCAATCTTACCCTACATCTTTTTCAACAAAACAAGAAGAATTCAAATGCTTTTGGGAGGGAGTTTAAATTATCAAGGAGCTCAAAGTACCAAACAATTCTAGTGACCACTCTATTTGAACTACCATCCTAACACAAATCATCATTGAGTTTGGATTACCATGGAATGGCAAAATTTGAATTAAGAATTGTTGGGAGAGTTCAAGTTGCAATTCAATTGGGAAATTTGGGCGAGTTGGAATTACATTTTGTTAGAGAAATTTGAGAGAATGCTCTATGAGCACAAGTGCCCATAAAACTACTATAGAAATCCCATTGAGTTATTGTTAATATTTCTTAGGGTTATATTGTTCTTTGCTTTGATAATTTCATTTCATTATTTCCATGTTAAATTCACCCATAACATCATAACATTATTCAGATACAACAAATGCAACTATATGGAAAGAACAATATCATCATCAATGCAGCAGAATATAAAGGAACAATAGAATAAAAACATTCACACATTGAGATACCAAGATTGGCCAGAGACCAGGGCAAAATTCATTGTGGGGAAAACCTTTTCAAATTCTTCTTCTTATTAGATTGTCATTGAATGATTCAGCAAATGAGATTACAATGATTCACATCTTCATCCATACAACTATCCAACAACAACAACTAAACAATATTCATTAAATGTACCCAACAATGCTAATACTCAAAGCCCTGATTCAGGAGTCTGTAATCAACTGTCATTGTCTGCGGTCAACTGTCGAACTTTGCAGTCAACGAGCGGAATTTGTGGTCAACTAAAAAACCAAAACCTAGGTCCTAATCGCACCCAAAGAGTGACTTGCCTGCGGCTGAAACCCTTCGACCGCATGCATAGACTTGCATGTCTGCAATTGTGACCAAAATTTGCTTATGTCATGCATGCGACTAAGAACCAAAACCCTAGAACACATGCAAGCTTTGGACCCTACAATTTCAAACCTAAGCAAACCAATCATCGTGAACCTACCTTAGACTTGAGCAAGCCAAAACCAAGAAAGAGAATAGAGGAATGATCCAAAATGATGTACAAATGAGGTTAAGGTCACTTGTATTTATAGCCTACCAAGGGTGTCCAATTTGCTTTTGGGCCGACCTGATCAATATGCACATGTGGTCTTTAATTCAAAAACAGATTTTCCCTTTTCCAAATTGGGCGCTTCAATAGTCAAAATTGGTCCTCTCAAAAAGAGGAATCTCATCCCATGGTTGGAATTTGTCACTGAGTTGCCAAATTAGCACTCCCTCTAAACCAGGGAGAAATTCCAACTACATCATGTAATCATCGCAAGAATCCTATCATCAAATCATACCCAATCTCAAGTATCTCGTCATCAAATGTCATCAATGCTCATCTCTGCTCATCTCTTGCTTATTCTTGCTTATCTCTTGATTGTCCCCACTCATGTGTTGAACATTCTTAAATCTAAAAGAAGAATTTGACATCATAAGGGAGCCTAAGCTACCACCCTATATCCATTAGGGAGTCACTACTACCACTCTAAATAATTGCTAGCAAGGAGCCTAATGCTACCACCCAAGAAACATCAGAGAGTTGATCATTAAGGAGCACATCTCAACCTAGAACCACATCAAGGAGCTTAGTCTCAACCCAAAATCTCATGGGGAAGCAAAACATCTCCAACCCCATATCAAGCAATAGGTGATATATGGGAGCACATCTCAACCCATCCTATTGCTCATTGATCTTACCAACAATGACCTTCAAGAGTCATGTGGTAACACATGCGTCATAATCCGAGCTTGGGTGAGATACTCGACTTACCAAAGGTAAGGATTACACACCCCCAAGCCTCCTCAACCTGTTGGCCAGGCAAGGAGGGACAATCACAACAAGCTCAACTTGTGGGTATGATGCCAACTAGGGTATACTCTGCATAAACCAAGATAGGGGGAGACACCCGACTTGTCAAAACAAACAAGGATCACACATGCCCTATGGGTAACAGATAGGGGAGCAACATCTACAACCCTATTGTCCAGAGATCTCTCAACCCCAGGAGCCCTCCATCTCAACTCCTTACCCTGGGAGCTCAAACAGAGAGGGAACAGTTGGCTCAGTGATCTCGATCAATTCTACTCTTTGTACATCTTGCTTATATTTGGTACCTGCTTAATCATCATGTCATAATCAAATCAAATATCATATCAAAAATATATATATCATAAAAATATGCTTTATTCATCGCCCCTCTCATGGAGGCAACAAGCCTAAGCTTGTCTTGTATGGCAGTGCTAACTCAATGTATGAAGAGATCTCAGTCCCAACTATATACGGGATTCTCTACCAATCGAATCCCACTCAATATTATCAGAATGTATCCCTATCATATTTAGAACTTGCTCAAATAGCTCTCCAAAGAGCTTCTTCAACGTCTCACAGCTAGCCATGCGAGCATCATCATACTCAATCTCGTGCTTAAAACTATTGACTTCTCATCCAAAAATATCATTGCAAATCTCATACTAAGGCAGCACCCAAATGTGCTCATCTCATCAATCACAATCCAAATAGCATCAGTATATCTATGTAGTCACATATCACAAGAAGAATGTCTCAAACCAAAAATCGATCATCCCATGCAAATATCTCAAAAGTGTGCTCAGTAACAACTTAATGTGTATGAAGAGGCTCAATCATGAATTCACCTAAGTTGATCTATGCAAGACATATACATATATATATATATATATATATATATATATAAAGATAGATATGAGTGTTCTCACATTACATTAACGCTTCAATCAATTGTCAATTGCCAAGGCAGGTTCAACACTATCTCTTCATAACTTCTTGAAATTCAATCAAAATGCCCAAGGATTTGCATTTCCACTTTCCATAAACTCTTCAATAGCTTCACAATATAGATTTTCTTTTCCAAACTTCAAAAAGTGATCCATCATGCCATAATTCATTATTTCAAACTTCAAAAACCAACTCCCTCTTACTTTTGATCATGATAGGCTCATTACCTGTCAAGAGTAGACCATCCGCATATAAAATCAAAAACAAAGTCATACCTTGGGCCGCTTTTGAAGTAGAGGTTTGAATCGGCACATCTTGCTGACTTCACTAAATAACTATCAATGCAGACATACCAAGCTCCGGGAGCTTGCTTCATATTTTTGCAAACATGACACTTGACCAAACCAATATGCTCAACCTTACACAAATCAACATTGTGCAATCAAATAAATTAAGTCAACTTATCAAGCCTTAGATGCCAAATCAAAGCTAATATCAAAGTCATAAAAGTTTCGGCCAATATCAATATGACAAACTCTTTGGACCAAGTATTAGGTAGAGCTCACATCAAGTTACAACAGCCTTTTATTTACAAAGCACTATCCAATCAACCTTTATCAAGCCATCCTTATGATCATAACATGAATCATTTTTGCCACTAAATATGAATGGATACATCAAGGACAAGTCATAAGTTTCATGCATATACCAAGAATGAGTCATGCAAGTTCCATCCATTCACAATGAAACTATTTCATACTAAATCACAATTGTTAATACTTTCAACCATTGTGCCAAGGACAATAAGGCCAATACAAAACCATTATTGAATACCAATATTAGTCACTGAAAGTTACTATGCTCACATAACACTATCATCAAGGCAACTCATCAAATATCAAGTCAAAACCCTAATTTGTTATCACAATGAGTTCAATCAGTCTATAACCCAAAAACATATGAAGCATCATGTCAATATTCTAAAGCATAATTATGAACTATCAAGCATCATGTCATTGCTCATCAATACTAATCAATCAGATCTTGCCAAACCCTTACAATTGTTATCAACTACTTTCATACACTAGCTTCAATAATCAAATCAAAATAACATACTAATATGCATATTTCAGTCACCTGCAAACACAAGTTTAGTCAACACATTTACATTCTTTATAGCAAGTCAAACACTCAAAGTTCCCTACACATGGAACTTTCTAATGTCTACTCCATATCTAAAGGACTGTCATACTGTTGGTGCATTCCTGCTTGTATGAATAAGGCTTTAGTTTCGTGACTTGCAAGCATAACTACACCCATAGACTTTCCTCTGTGCAGTTGAGAGGCTACAACCACACCCTCAAGCTTGCTTCTGTGCGATTGAGACTTAGAGTAAGGAAAACTCTCTCTTCTCAAACCAGAACTTGTTGCAGACCAACAACATCAGTTGTTTATTTATGTCCAGAAAACACACTTCAACAGTACAGAATCTCCTATACATCTAATGCAAATGACAATAGGAGAAAGGATCTTATGAAGAGATTTTCCCTTTAAAAGGGAAGCCACTTCGGTTATTATCATTCAAAACATCAACCTGTCTATCAAAATACTTGTCATGCATTAACAAAACTGCTAGATCGTAAAATCTAGCTATATCAGGTTCTGAAACATATATCCATCATATTCATAACATGTCAACATCAGCTAATTCATTATCATATATGAACTTGACACCAAACTTTTATCAAGAGTTAGAGTCTTATGATTAGGGCAACAGACAAGTGATTCATCATACTTCAAGATCATGAACACAATATCACTTACATAGCTTAGTCTATCAAGTCAAATCATCCATATTTTACCATATGACATAAATACTAAGTTTATCAAAACCTAACCAAGGATAAGAAGATCTTGTATATCAATCTTATTATCATAATTTCATCATTAAGGTTACCATGTTTATCACAAACATTATCAATAGTATCAAGTTACCAGTACCACCTATTAGAATCAAGGTGTTAGCCTTCTTTATGGGATCAAGATATCCAAAATGATAGATGTTAGCCAAACATCAAGTATACCAATATATCAAAGATCAATATTAAGTAGCTTCATAGAATCAAGAAGCTCATCATGTCTAAAAGGTAAGATACTTGTTCACTACCAAGTACACCATCCCATCATGAATACCATGAATCAAACTTCATATGCATGAGCGATTTGTGAAGGTGACAATCCCATCATACCTTAGGGCTTACCTTGCCATCCTATATTGCAGATATAACATTGAAATAAAGCACCATACATACCTTGAGTGTTCAAATACCTGTGCACCTTCTTATTTTACATAGGCAACTATAGCACTTCGTCAACTTTTCATCAAGTGCCTCTTTACCTTTTCCAATGCTAGTTCTTCTCTTCCTACACTATCCATGATCCTCAAGAAGGAACCACTTATCACAACTCATCAAGAGGTTAGAAGCATCCAAATACTCAAATATACATGCAAGAAGTATAAGTAATAATCAAAACAATAATCAAATCAATAAAATCTAAACAAGAGTAAAGACATAAAGGAGCACCATAAATCGAAAAGTGCTTATCTTTAATGAGAGTTGATCATCTCCCTCTTGAACCAACCTTTAAAAGCCATCACTGTCCATTGTCCACGTGACAATGTTGCCTTCAATATTTCAACCAACTTTATTAGCAACCAAGCCTAATAGAGAGTATCCCATCAAGGGCTTCATCAAATTTGTCACAAGTGCTTGAACATCTTCAAATCAATCATGCTAGGGTTTCTAAATTACATATCTCAAATCTTTGTCATAAACCAGGGTTTCTCCCAGACCCTAATAACCAAATAGCCTTGAGTTTCCTTCAAACACTTGCATTCTTTTAAGTCTCTTCCATCTTTTCTTGCATCCATCAAGGGTGTCTTCATAGGGGTGATATTTAATGACTTTTCTTCAGCCCAACTCTAAAACCATGTTAATTTTTCCTAGGGCTATATTGTTCTTTGCTTTGATAATTTCTTTTCATTATTTCCATGTTAAATTCACCCCATAACATCATAACATTATTCAAATTTACATCATTATTCAATAACATATGCAACTATATAGAAAGAACGATATCATCATCAATGCAATAGAACATAAAGGAACAATAAAAGAAAAGCATTCACACATAGAGACACCAAGATTGGTCAAAATGCACTAGATGAGAAAATGTGCGCTCTGGAGCTAGGTCAAGCCACTACTGAACTCGCTTTGGCCTTCGGCCCTTAGCCATGGCCCCTCTGGATGCAACCCCGGAGGCGGCTGCCGCCCAATCGACCTTTTCTACCCTGGTTAAATCCTTACCCCCACAGCGCCCTCGCCCAGCAATCTCTAAGTTTGTAAAGAAGCTAGATGTTTTGCAAGAGGTCAACCTTCCTCCAGCACTTCCTCGCATGGCCACACTTTCATTAGCAAAACGAGGTCTCATCGGACAATTCATTGGCCTCTGGCCCTCTCCGAAGACAGTGCAAAGATGGGTCGAACGAAACTGGTTTGATAAAATACAAGGCAAAATCTCCATCCGCTTCTGCAGAAAAGGGTATTTCACCTTCCACTTTGAATCAAGAGAAGACAAGGATCTAATCTTTAGAAACGGACCATATTTCATGGACTCCAGATGCCTATACCTCAACAAATGGAATTCGGATTTCGACCCCGAAATGGATGTCCCTAACACAGTCCTGGTCTGGATTCGGCTCCCTCACCTTCCTCTCCATTGTTGGGGAGACGAATTGGTTCAAGCCATTGGGAATGTTGTTGGAAGATTTATTGACCATAGTGAGCCAAAAGATAACATGCAAGCCTGTGCCCGCATATGCGTTAAAGTTGATCTAGGCAAGGAAGGTCATCAAACTCAAAGTGGACCACTAGACGCACATCCAACAATTGGACTACGAGCAGATCCCGTTTAAATGCAAGGTATGTCACGAATATGGCCATTTTGTCAATCGTTGTTCTAAACTAGTTGATGTAGAAAATGTTTCACAAGATGAGCAACGTGAAACGATCAAGAAAAAAAAGACTACCCCCAACTCCAAAGCATACCCTAAAGTTGCCCCTCCCAAAACTAATACATCCATCCCCTCCACCTCATCTCTCTTTAACTCTTCCTTCCCCTCTCTAGCCCATCCCCTCCCTCCCCCTTCTTCATCCAATCCTTTTTCTGCCATTTCCCCCCTGAAGACAACCCCCCTTCCTTGTCCCAAGCTGATGCCATTGAACCCACCCCCCTGCTTATCTCCTCCTCCCTTTCCTTTGAACCTCCCTCTTCTAGATTTACCAGGAGTTCTTCAAAAGAGCACGGTGTAACTATGGACACACAAAAAAACAAGGGCCAGGAAGGAAGTCTGCCAAGCAACAGAGAGATGAAAACACTCAAAAGGATATTGCCATGGGTACTCAGAACCCCATAGAAACCTACATTTTGGGGCAAAATGATAAAGCAGTGCATAAGGATCAAGGAGAGCGAGCAACTCTCCGTACCCCTCACACTCAATGATGAAAATTCTATCTTGGAATAGTAGGGGACTAGGGCACCCCTCCAAAATAGTTGCCCTAAACGATCTTATAATACACGAGAAACCAGAAATTCTATTGCTACAAGAAACAAAACAAGGACATCAAGAAATGAAAGGAATCATTGGTCAGCTAAAGCAATATAATGGATGCATAAGCGAATCAAGGGGTGCCTCTGGGGAAATTGCAACCCTTTGGAACCACAGCATTAGGAATTGCATAACAGACACAGTCAGCAAGTACTGGATAAAAACCGCTCTAGAGAATATAACAAATAACCAAAGGATAGTCATCTATAACATCTATGCACCAAACCATTACAGAGACAAAGAGCAGTGTTGGGCTGCCCTCAAAGAGGAGGTTGCTTCTCTCCTAATCCTTACAGATCTCAGTTGGAGACCATCATGCAGGATCACGATCTTGTTGATGTTGTTCCAAAAAATCGCAAGTTCACGTGGAGCAATCGCAGGCTGGGCAAAGGTAATATCATGGAAATACTTGACAGGGTTATGGTGAATGTCACGCTCCTCTCTTCTTACTCCACTGCTTATGCCACCATCCTACCCTACTCAGCTTCTGACCATTACCCCACAACTCTTGTTCTCGAAGCCCACTGCCCCTTACAGCCCATTCCTTTTAAATACAGCCCTCTGTGGAACAGCATTCTTGTTGTCAAAGAGATCATCCAAAGCACATGGTGTCGGCACATAGAAGGATCGTTGGGATACATATGGGAAAACAAGCTAAAAAGGACCAGATACGCCTTAAAGGAATGGGCAAAAAACTGCTACACGGAACTTGAGAAAGACAAAAAAAGAGATAAAAAACAAATTGGAAAAAGTTCACAGCATAACAGAGGAACGAGAACTTTCCCAGGAATACAAAGAACTTGAAGGCGATCTCTACTTCCAGCTATATCGTGCCAATAGATCGGAGGAGCAAAAATGGAGAATAAAATCAAGGCAGCTATCGCTGCAAGGAAGAGACAAAAATTTTGCTTTCTTTCATAAGCAGGCCACCGTCAGGAAAATTAGGAACAATGTTACATCTATCATAGATGTAGAAGGCAATCTCCAAACCACTCAAGGTGCTATTAGAGAGGTAGCCTCAGATCATTACAGTGCTCTTTTAACAGAAACGAAAGAGGAGGAAGATTACTCAGATATGCTGCAACACCTCCCCACTGAGATCAATAAGGAAATCAATGATAACTTGATCATGGAGATCGAAGAAGAAGAAATAAGAAGAGCTATTTGGACACTCCAACCAGACAAAGCTCCTGGCCCATATGGTTTCCCCATCTGCTTCTACCGAGCTTATTAGGGAATAATCAAAAAAGATCTTGTCAAAATGATATAATGGACTCAACGCAAGGGTAAAATTGGAGGTTTCACCAATGCCACCCATCTTGCCCTCCTTCCTAAAGAGAATCGGCCTTCATCTTTTTCCCGATTTCGACCCATGTCTCTTTGCAATTCATGTTACAAAATCCTCACTTCTCGCCTCAAACCTCTCCTCCCCTCACTCATCTCTGATAACCAAGGAGGCTTCTTGGCCAATAGGCAAATTTCCGATTCAATTCTCCTTGTCCAAGAAGTTATACATTCCAGCCAATCTAGGAAGGAAAAAGGTTTCATTCTAAAATTGGACCTAGCCAATGCCTTCAACAGAGTTAGGCACTCGTTCCTCATTGTTGTTCTAAAGAAAATGGGGTTTGTTGCGCCTTTCCTTGACCTCATCAAAGCATGCATATCAGGTCCTTGGATCTCTCCTCTTGTTAATGGCAGACCAAGGCCATCTTTCCAATCCTTACGAGGGCTAAGACAAGGTTGTCCCCTTTCCCCTTACATGTTCATCTTGATCGCTGAGTCTTTCAGTAAAGCCTTGGACTACAATCGGCGTGTCGGTCTTATCACAACTATTAAATTTGGGAATGGAAATAAAAAAATAAACCACTCTCAATTTGCTAATGATACTTTGTTAATTGGAGGAGCCTCCAATATAATAGCCCGTCGTTTCAAAGCCCTCTTAGACAAATACATGAGCTACTCAGGAGGTATGGTCAATCAACTCAAAAGTTGCATCTATGGTTGGAACACTTCCGCTCAAGTCCTCCATAACATCGCCAGCGCTTTTGGGGTCCCTTGCAAATTAGACGGGGCATTTCACTTATCTAGGCATGCCAGTGAGTGGTGGTCCTCTGAAAGCTAAAGTATGGAATACTATCATAGATAAAATGAAAAGGAAAGTGCAGCAATGGGGTTCCAATTGGCTCAATCCAGCAGGCCGCCTAGTTCTCCTAAAAACAAGTCTTTCTTCATTACCCTTATACCAATTCACGCTTCTGCAAGCTCCTGGCATTTTTCATCACAAAATGGAAGTCATCTTCCGTTATTTCCTTTGGCAAGGGGGAAAAAATGAAAAAAAAAAAAGTTCAATCTTGTAAGTTAGAAGCAAGTCATTCAAACCCAAGATCTTGGAGGCCTAGGAATTAGATCTCCCAAGCTCCTAAATCTGGCTTTTGGTGGCAAGATCATTTGGAGATTCATTAGCGGCCATTCTGCTTGGTGGAACAGTGTGTTGGAAGCCAAATATCTAAACTATCCAAGACAGTACCTCTTGGATTACGATATCCCTAATAGAGTTTGCTCTAAAATCTAGAGGTTGTGCAAGAAAGCAATCCCCTTCCTTGCCCAAAACATTTCCAAAGTTCCCAAGGGCAGCACCAACATCAAAATCGGAGCAAATAGAATAATGGGACAGCAGCCTATCAACAGCCAACTTGGAACTGATCAAATTCTCTCCTCCTTTGACAACATAGGGCTTCATTACTTGGATCAGATTTCTTAGTAGGATACCCAATCTCAGATTTGGACAAGATGGACCTTTCCAGCCATACCCATAGACCTCAAAGCGAGTTTTGCTAATCTCCAAGCCCACCTTCATAACATAGCTCCAATTAAAAAAAATGGCATCGATGGCTTCCGTTGGGATCCTTCAGGTTCCAATTACACAATCAAAGCTGCCCATCAGTATATCTGTAGCAGTGAATACCCCATGCCCATTTGGTCGCATTGGAAAATCCTCTGGAAATCAAAGGCCATCCCAAAAATAAAATCCGTCATTTGGGCTCTCCTAAAAGGGAAAATTCTCACTTCTGACAACTTGCAAAAGCGAGGCATAATTGCTCCTTCCCGTTGCCCAAACTGCCAAGCTGCTAAAGAAACCATCTAACACCTCTTCATCGTCTACCCCTTTGCCGCCACCTGTTGGAAAGAAATCTCTTTCAACGCCCATCTCTCCTGGAACCCCCATAACTCTATTGGAGAAATTTTGCACCTTTGGAAGAAGAACTATCCGTGGCAACAAAAGAAGAACAATATTGCCAAAAGAGTTTGGGATGCTCTTCCCTATTCTCTTCTGTGGAACATATGGTTGGTAAGAAACCGCATGGTCTTCAAAGACAAAGAAACCATCACAAGGAAATTATGTAACAAGGCAAGGAGTCTTACTTTGGAAACCATCTCAGTCAAAAGTCAAAAGAAAATTGACATCGCTGACCTCTGTGTTGAAGAAAGGAATTTCATAGGCTATTTGTTGGATAAATGAGTAACATCAGTAGCCAGCTCAACAACTCTAATCACAGTTGGAAAGTAAGATTGAAAGATGAGTTCTCAACTTGGCTCAAAAACAACAACACCTACTATCTCTTCTTCGATGGGGCCTCCCAATCTAATCCTGGAACAGCAGGGGCTGGTGGAATCATCTACAATGCCAATGGAGATATCAAAATGACTTATGAATGGGGGTTAGGCCCCCTCTCCAACAACAACGTTGAAGCTCTCGCACTATACCAAGGGCTCGTCCAGCTTCAAAAACTTGCCATAAACACTGCAATGGTCCTTGGAGACTCGGCCGCGATCATTAGTCCAATGATTCACAACCGAAATGCCTCCAATGTGCTCCTGCAACAAACTATAAGTCGGTGTCAAGCTCTTCCACAACAAATGACAAGTCTTCGCTTCTTCCATGTCCTTCGAACTTTCAACAAGGACGCTGACACTTGTGCCAATAGAGCTTGTAACAAATCCATAGGCAATCTCCTATGCAACTCAATCGAATCACAACAATATCTGCCATGATCAAAAACATATCAATGCTCAGAACGGCCCATAGCAAATCCACTGACACTGACACTCGCAACGTCCTCAAGAAGATTCAGGTCCTGGTCAATGCTAAAATCCACCTCGATATTCGCCAACATTATGATTTCTTCACCAAATCTCTAGAAACAATCCGCCTAACTCCTTTTTGTCCCATCGCCCATGCTGCTCTGCTCCGCCCACTCCTCTCCCGTGATCCTTCTCGTTTTTTTCCCGTGATCTCCACCCCATTCTCCCTTAACCCCTCATCAGAGCCTACCTACTTAACCGCACTCTCCTTCTCTCAGTTTCGCATCTCCTCTTCTACCTGGCTGCATTCGCTCCTTCTGTCGTTTGCTCTCAGCAGTGCCTCTGCTACGAGCCATCGCTCCCCTTCTCTCTACACTATCATTCCTCCTCCAATTTCCCTCTTCCCAAGCTCATTAGTTCAGCATTATTGCAGCACTCTAACCTCTCAGCGCACTAAGAACATAATTTGGCCTTCCGCAATGGCAAGAAGTGAACATTGCCTCCACTGCGCCAATCTACAAGTAGAATTGGAACAAATCCGTGCTCATCAGAAGATTTTGGACACCAAAATCGACACCCATGCCTGGACCACTAACAAGAAGCATGAGGCCGACCTCAATCTTTTTCTCCATAGAGTTTCTTCACTTCAAGAGCAGTTCAATGATCTCTCCAACAAATGCAGCCATGTCCAGGAGTCCATCGACATTCTGAAGTTCATTATGGAAAAAAGAAGCGCTCCCAGCACCAGCTCTTCAAATCTATGGAACACAGAAGCTGATGGCAATCCTGAAGAATCTACAACCCACCAAATCAATCATATAAACATAGACTAAGCTGTCGTGCAAATTTTGTTTCTTGTTATTTCAGTTCATTAGAATCTATACTTGTTCAGGTTTTCCAAAAGTCAAGAATGATAGAAGCAAAGAGAAATTTTGTCTTCCCTGCAATAATTCCTTGCTTTGCTTCTCGGGCATAATGCCTTGTAATACAGGAGCTTAGCCTCCCTAACCTTTTTTTTTGGAATATAAACAGCAATCGATTATGTAAAAAAAAAAAAGATTGGTCAAAGACCAAAGCAAAAGCCACTATGGGGAAAACCTTTTCAAATTCTTCTTTTTATTAGATTGTCATTGAATGATTCAGCAAATGAGAGTAGAATGATCCATATCTTCATCCATACAACTATCCAACAACATCAACTAAACAATATTCATGAAATGAACCCAACAATGCTAATACTCAAAACCTTGATTCAGGAGCATGTAATCAACTGATACTATCTACGGTCAACTGCCAAACCCTGCAATCAACGAGTGATAGCTACGATCAATTGAAAAACTAAACCCTAGGTCCCAACCACACCTAGAGAGTGACTTGTGTGCAGTTGAAGCCCTTCAACCACACGCATAGGCTTGCATGTTTGCGGTTGTGATGGAAAACTGCATATGTCATGCCTACAATTGAGATCCAAAACCCTAGAACACATGTGCAAGCTTTGGACTTTGCAATTTCGAACCTAAGCAAACCAATCTCTGCAAACTTGCCTTAGACTTGTGCAAGCCAAAACCAAGAAAGAGAATAGAAGAATGATCTAAGATGACGTACAAATGAGGTTGAAGTCACTTGTATTTATAGTCTTCCAAGGGTGTCCAATTTGCTTTTGGGGCGACCTTATCAAATATGCACATTTGGGCTTTAATTTAAAAGTACACTTTCCCTTGTCCAAATTGAGCACTTCAATAGTCAAAATTGGTCCTCTCGAAAAGAGGAATCTCATCCCATGGCTACCAAATTAACAGTTACAACTAAAAATAATGTAGAAAACAATGACAATGTAATGGTAATTGTTGTCATTAAGGAATTGAATTATAGTTGAAAATCATTTGAAAACACAATAGTAAGATTTCTTGGCTACCCTATGTTGAAGCTGTGAAAATTTCTCAATAGATATCCAACTGTTGCAACTGATATTATTTATTCTACTTATTAATTCAGAAATAAGTTATTCACAGTATTCTACAACAAATATCAAAATAAATTCTACTGCAACCTTCACAATTAAAATGTAAGGAAAAAATACTAGCACAAGTATAATCACAATGACACGGTTATTTTTGGATAATTGTTCTCGGAAAAACCAAATGTGGGAAAATCGATGCAGCAGATGAGGGTTTCCTTATTGATCTTCAGCAAAAATCTATGTACAAGATACAACCAGCAAAACAGAAGAGCAATTTCTGTGAGAAATTTTACAGACAATATTCCCACACTTCTAAGCAAGATTCTAACTCTGGAGAGGACCTGCTGCCCCATATGTGTCTCACTGCATCAGCTTTTGCGTAGGGACTGCATAGTCACAGCATCACAGCCTTTGCATTGTCCCTCCTCTGCTCTTCGTCTTCTTTCTGCTCTTGCACTCCCGACTGATGTCGATGCCCTCTCTCCTTCTCACCTGCAAGTCTCCCTCTGATTCGATTTCCTCTTGTCGAACTTCAACTAGTGAGAAAATAGATCTTACTTGGGTAACTGAGTATATACCTGGTGTGATTTCCAAATGCCTATCGAAGTTGGTCAATTTATGGTTAAATTGTGGCATGTGGCACAACACATGTTGATGTACCGACATGGCACAGTTGGATACGGATTGAGGTATGCCTCAAATGATGAACTACAACTACAAGGATATACAAATTCAGATTGGGTAGAGAGTGCAGAAGACAAGAGCACATCAAGATGTTGCTCTAATTTGGGTTCTACTATGATATCCTAGATGAGCAAGAAGCAAATATGTATTGCATTCAGTACTGCGAAGGCTAAGTATATTGCAGCTAGCTTGGCGAGTTATGAAGCAATGTGGGTTTTCTCGCAAGATTGTTTGACTAGGTGTTAGAGATGACCGTGATGACAAGTTGAAGCACATTGAGATCAAGTATTGAGACATTTAACTAGTGTCGGTCTTCATAATGTGATAAAATGTGATTTTTATCATTGGCATATTTATTATATTCATTATTATTTTATTTTTCAGTCAAAGCATGTTCTACATGCTTATAAAGTCAAAAGAGCCAAAATGAAAATATATTTGAGTCAACTCCCATTTGGATTTTTGTAAGAAAAGAAAACTGAATTTTTGTTTACGTCAAAGTTGGCCCCCCTTGGAAACAAGTCAGCCTAGGCCTCCAAGAGTCATATTCAACTTATTGGCAAATTATTCAAGAACAATTAAAGTAGCATTTTTCTAAACAACAAAAGGAGAAAGGGAGTTGAATTTAAAGAAAAATAAATCTAACAAATGTGGAGAATAATTTTTGAAAATGAGGACAAATTTTTTAGGCAACTACAAACATATTTTCAACCTCTCTGGTGCAAACTTGAAATTTCAAGACGTTGACCAAAAGAGGAATGAAACTTCATGAAGAAGATCATACTTGGACCAGTTTTGACTTGTGTTGACTTTGATGCTTGGAGGTGACTTGGAGGAGGGTTAGCCTTGATGTTTTGGTAGCAATTTTGGTCTTGGGTCTTGGATATCTCATTTTGATCTAATTCTATAAGAGAAGGATTGTTGGGCTCCCCCCCTTGTGAGGTTTTGCACTGGCTTGGAGCCTAATTTCTAGTCTTATGTCTCTATGATCTTTATGTTTTGAACATTTGTATAATTGCTTGATGAAGAACACTTAAGAAGTAATAAAAAGACATCAATCATTCACAAGTAATTATCAAGTCAAAGAAATCAAACCTCGTCCTACTTCACTTGGTTTCTCAACATGGTATCAAAGCTATGGTAAAGACAAGAGCACTAAGTTGGACAAGGTAAACCAAGCTTTAAATAAACAAAGGACAAGCTAATAAGGAGTTAAGTTCTATGGACACATCGGACTTTCATGTGACATACTATGAGAAAAAGAGATCTAAATCTTGTGTAAATCTTCTATGGAATTTCGCACTTGAAGTTTTTCGAACCTATGGCCCCTCTTTCTCGGAATTGCAATACATTCCCATCCAACTTGTGGTATCTCAATTTTAAACCTAAGGCCTATTCCTCCTTGACTCTGTGATAATTTTACATGTGACCTTCTACATTCGACTTGTGGGCTCATACTCTTGAAACTATGGACTTTCTTCTTGAGAAATTATTAGATCATAGTTGAAGACAAAGCTTGGCAATTGAGCATTCTTTGAAGCAAATTAGAGACATCATTTGGAGTAGCCTAGTGATAGTGGTTGAGGCAAGCCTAAAAGCTTCTTTGAAGTGATTTGCAAGGACTATTGAAGACATTTTTGAACATTAAAGATTGTTGAAGGCATTCCTTGTAAAGCCCTATTGAAAACCTTATTAAGAAGTCTTGGAACCCATTTGGAGTCTTCAAATGTAGCAGCCCTAGAATTGAAGAGTGGCCCTAGATGATATTATACCTATCAAGAAATGAATAAATCATAGTTGAAGGCAGGGATTGGCAATTAAGCATTCTTTGAAGCAAATTACAGACATCATTTGG